>JABUQX010093356.1:2500-25000 GCA_015478945.1 Trachelipus rathkii | reverse complement strand
TGGCCGGGGTTGACGTTGGGTTGGCTGCCCACTCCACTTATCTTTTTCTCCCTGTCGTTTGAAGTGTTCATAGACATGCGCCTCGCGGAGTATAGGTTTCTCGAGATCAGATCGCGCACCGTAACGGGCTCTTCTAGTAACGTTAATGCAGACCGAAAATACTTTCGTATGACAGTTACCGGCTATTCGTACACGTCAATTTGTCAGAGTAAAATAAATGTTATGAGAAAAGGAGACTCATGGATGTGCGTATTTTAGAGCAAAAGTGTCTTGCGACTGAACACAAAGGAGTACAAAGTGGAAACGGTTATGAATAATGGTTTTTTCTGTCGCGCAATAGGTAACTCGGAGAGCCAGGCTCGATAGAAAGGAATGAAATATAGACCATACATGGCTCGCTGTATGTGGAAAGAGACAGACAGGTGGGGTGATTGACACGAGGCAGAGAAGGATTGAATTTCTGATAAAATGTGAATCTCCTTGAGGAGCGTTCACAGGACGCATGCTATGGTATAGCTTATGTTCGCTAAGTAGGTGAGACAACTAGAATTCTGTGAATGGGCTACAATTATAAATATATGAGAAAGAGAGTATCGAAGGACTCGATGTGTGGTGGTCAGAATAACACCCGCAGCAGACAACCGACGGATTGGGTGACATAATCGTCCATCTGAGAATAGTAACTGCTGCCGCCTTATAGAGAGTGCCAATTCGGCCTGGGACATAATCTGAATGATGTTTGTGTTGGGTGCAGTTTGAGAAGTAGCTATCCAAATTGATTGTTGGAGGTAATCTAGTATTGAGCCCATTGGATAGAGTGAATAAAAAAATGGATGTACAAAGGTGCTTTGAGAGGCCGGGAGAAAATTGAGAAGTAATTAGGAAGGTAATTGGGATATTGCTGTGCAGGAGTGAGTATGGGAGATAATAAGTAGCAGTCGGAGAGAACTCCTTGGTACTTACTAACAATGTGAGAGAGCACGCTCCATGCGGCAAAGTTCTAATTTTTTATTTCGGGGGACAGCCCGACTTTACGAAAATCATCTAAATCGCTCGTCGAATATAATCTTTAGTGCCAACCGTTTTACGGTGAGATTTAAAAGAATCGAATGCGTTGCCCGAGCTCGTCTTGAAGAGGAAGGAGTATGCGGAAGAAATATTAGTACCGAGTATGTAACGAAAGATATCATATCGATTACGAGTACAATGCGTGCGTCGTCTGGTAATCTTGTCGTAACAGTCGTCGAAGGTAGTGATCTGTGTCGTGTCTATGTTGTTACTTACTTCCAGCGAAAATATATTATGACTCTGTTCAATGGTGACTAGGAGAGGCCAATATTATATGCCTCTGTTGCCGTGCGGATTTTGTGATGAGCTGACAGGAGATATATGACGGATATGTTGATGGTTTGTGGTAAAATTATAGCAAGAGAATGATATTAACATGGTTAATGAAGGAGTACATTTGTATATTTAAGCTCATCACCTGATCTATAGCACGATAAATTCTCAGTTTATAGATATAATAAAACAGTTGAATAACTGAATCTCTCAACTGAAGCATATATGCATAAGAGAAACATAATAATAATAATTTAATAATAATAATTATATATAATAATAATAATAATAATTAATAAATAATAATAATAATAAATAATAATTAATAATAATAATAATAAAATAATAATAATAATAATTAATAAATAATAACTAATAATAATAATAATAATAGATAATAATAATAAATACATAATAATTAATAATGATATAAATTTCGTTATCTAAGTCACGAATCGACACGTCATGTGATATTTGCCTAAAGCTATAAATTTGAAAATTCAGGCGTCAGTTCTATTATCATCGATGTAGCGGTGAATCGCATGTCTCAATTCCTTATTGTGATATTGTTCTAGTAGCTGTCTCGCCCGTTTGAATACGACGTAAGATCATTGAATTGTCTTTCTTAGAAATCTCTGCCATCTAGAAAGTGTTTTGACTGACTCGCTGTACGACGCCGCTGTCGTAGCCGGTAGATGATTTCTACTCCTACTCTCAAGACGAGGTTAGATGTTTTGTCTTATATTATGATCCGAGCTGAGCGGCGCCTCCATGGAGAAGAATGAGTAGTGGAGTGGCAGAAGTATTCGATATCCGCCTAGATAGCTAGCAGAGAAAGACTGTTAATTCGACTTCTAGACACTTGTTGAATGACAGACGTCAGTGACGTTGATTTTGATCTTTATGCAATCGGGGACATAGCACATCTCTTCTGATGATCTGGTGCACGAGACGAAATTAAAGATATGAGTGCGCGTTGACGGGATGATAATACTAACTTGCGATATATCCTATCCGAAAAGGAGCATCCAGACAGTGTCTGTCTAACTGCCTACAACTTAACGAGTAATGGTCACTTAGAGTGTTTTCAAGTCTGTGCATTAGTTTCTTACACACACTCTTCGTTACAGAACTCAGAACACTCTTACTTTTTTGTTTTTATTAAGTGGATAGTGTTCTTTCGACTAGAGTCTCCATTGGCCTAACACGACTCTGCCGCGACCTTGTAAGCAATTTCTACCAATCGCGTCCAGCCAAGTGAATAGTGTCGTGGTTTATGGTGTTCTCCTATCCTCTCGAAGGCAAGTCAGATGAGGGTATACGATGGTGTGATGATGGTAACGCTGCCTTGCTTTATGAGTAGCATGCTTGGGTAGCTGATGCTGCAATGCGCGTGCTAATGCACGCTTGCGTGAATAGCTCGGTGATCCATATCGGCAGTGCGCCATGTTTATGGAATATCACTACTAAGCACGTTAGTTTTACACATCATGAAAGAATTGACATGGTCTGACAATACTGTACCGTTTCGCTCGTGAGTTTCGTGAGAGTGCAATTGTATTTGATTTTGAGATCTGCGTTCCGTTACTCTCCTCAAAGCATTGATTTGTGAGTGTCTCCATATAATATCGACATCGAGTGTATATTGTGCACACGCCGGACCAACTCTTCTAACGAGAGAAGAAAGCCTCCTCTCGTTCTTACTTGTCCTCTCTTCTTTATTAACTATGTGTCTTCTACTCCTCTTCAATTTCCGCTACAATCCGTGCTCGTTTCGAGGAGAGTAGAGCAGATAATCAGAATGCTCATGAGTGCCATGCTCCGTCTGCCACTAGCCACTTGGTCTCTCGGTCATATTTTATGTCGCTCCGTTTCAATTCTCAATGTGCGCCTCGTGTGTGTTATGTGGTCGGATTTTGAGCGGATAAATCTAAATCCTTTTATCGTGCTCGGGAGTCAGCGTGATTTATAAGAAATCCATTTACTACATCTTCCTAATTTATCATCGACACGAACCATGAGTAGCGAGAGTAGTGTATGAGATAGTGAGCAGGACGGAATCAGTTCAGATTCTATCTATGAGATCTTTCAACAGTATCATACGTTTATCACTACCGATTAATATGGGCAGCTCTCTATGAGATGGTCTGAGTATCTATGTATGGTGTTGTTGGTAGGCTTCTGAGAACGCTCGAAGAGACACAGCAGCGTCACGAACCGGATCTGAAAGATCGTTCGCCTGTGTAAGAAAATAAGGGAGTTAAAGTGATGGGGCATTCAGTTGACTGCAGCCAGAGCTTCAGAGGTACATAATGAAGCGGATTCACTCGCTGTCGTAATTATCTGTCCTCCTATATTGTTATTAGTAATATTTGCTGTATATGGATGGGGTTATGGAAGAATTAGGGGTGTGTGGCAGGGGATGATGTTGAATGATGGAGATGAAAGAGAGTGAAGGATGCTCTACTTTAATACTTGTACTATCACTGACTCAGTCTATTAAATCGTTTGGTGCTTTCGTCTGTCGTCCTTTTCTGTTCGCGTGTTCTGTCATATTAGTATGCGTAGCGTCATACGTGCGGAAGATCAGTACGTCGGTGCAGTCGGGTTATTGATACAGATGCAAGTACGTTCTTGAAATAAGACCATCTTTATTGAGACGCCCAATATGGTTGAACGTTGCTCGAAGTACTATAATACTGTGTACCTCTACTTCCTTCGTGCTAAAGCCTGCTCAAAATGTTGGGTTCGTATGAGAACAAGCGTGTTCAGGTTAAAACATCATTCGAGACGTAAATGAGTTGGATCAGTATACGAGACCTGCTAGCTGATCTGACAGTTCAAAGGTGTGATCGTGTTTAGTAGAAGAACGTGTTGTTGATATGTTTCCAATGGACACCTGTTAAAATCTCGAACTCACAGACTTTTTACCGTAGTCTGGTGGTATTCTGCCAGAATGAGTCTCGCCTCGTGATTTTATAGTGCACGCTTCAAAGTGCTCTGTAGAGTTACCAAACTAGCGGTATATTAAAGTGAGTTAGTATTCGCGCGTTTAATGATTTAGTAGTATAGTGACGTTATGGCATCCCTTATGTCGCGGGTTTCTTAGAGATTCGGTTACGTTTAATCTTAATGTTTATTCAATAGTTTGTCGGCTCGTAAATTTCGATTAGAGGATCGCATTTTCTTCCCGTTTAAGTGTCTCGTAGGTGATTTGTGTGCTACATTGAAGTACCCAATGGAATAATATCGGACAGTAGTACTGAGCTACGTATAAAGAGAGATTATATGCGATGCGAAGCGAACGGCGATCTCAGTGAGTAAAAGAGAATGAGCGTAGAGATGGATTTTATAACGGGAACATGATTATTGGCTAAGATATCGTTTCTCAGTGCTGAGAGGATGTAAGGCGGATGGCGTGAGTGTGGAGTAGAGGTAAGTGATAACTGGAGTTCTGTAACCAGATGAGAGATTATGAAAAGAAAAGGTTCTTGAATGTCCAAGTTAAGTGGAGTATGCTAGAGTGTGTAATAGTAGAAGATTTAGAAGCGTGAAAAGAATTTATCGAGATGGTAATTTGTGCGCTCGAAGTATGAGACATTTGGAGATTTTTTCTGAAATGGCGGGAGAGCATGGTGTATTAGCTCGTCTGGTGATCACCAGATATGTTATGAATTCTCTCTATATTGGTATAAGTCTGATAGTGTGGTTTAAGGTGTTTCAGTCCGTATTAGTATCAAATTATTGAAAGACTAAAAATCCATAATAGGCTGCGGTCTTTGTGTAGAGACCTGCGTGACGCTTCCGGCGCATTCACAACAGGCCCGCGTATATATATAGGTTTGCTCCACTAATGGTGAATTAATGGCGACAAGAGTCTTCATCTTCTCGAATCTTAAGATACGATCAAGTCAAGTCTTCCTGGCGTATAAATTTCTGTTCTCCGCAGCTCAATTGCCAGTAGCCTACCAAGTCTTGGGTAGAGACGGTATTCGTCGTGTGTGTATGAAGGATAGTTTGTAATCAATTACATACATTAACGAAAATATAATAAAATTCTATACCTGTATGAATTTACTCGCTCTATAAATATATACGTATTCTTTGATAACGAAGGACTTACCGGTAGCAGCTAGGGCATAATCCTAAATTATTTGAAAAAGATTCATTTCGGAATAAATGAATCGACGCTTCAATAAAAAGTCAAAAACGTATACTGAAATAATATGTATAGCGAGGCATAAATCATCAACTCGACTAAGTAGAACGTCATAGATAGAGATAAATAAATTTATTTATGGCTGAGAGTAAAAGAAATAACGTAATCTTTCAGAGTTTTCTAGGAAATTCCTTATCGTGGAATACGTTTCATTACCCCTGGTCGGTACTAATTTCACGTTATGATTCTTATATTATTACACAAATTATCGGCAATTATGGATACACACTTATAATTGTTAAGATATCGTAAAAAAATTAAAAGAGTTTAATATATTAGAAAAAAAATATTTTAAAAAATATTTCAAAAATATTGATCATCGACTGCGTTCTTCGTTTGGTCAACAAAAATTACACTTGCGCCTTCGGAGGCGTAAAAATCTTGTTTATCGGCGATAACAACCAAAATAAAAGTTTCGAAACAGGGGATATCTCCGAGGTCGAAGGCGACTTTGCGGCATTCGGTGAGGAAGCTATTCACATAATCGCGGGACTGGTAAACGCTAGCTACCATGAACGGAAAGTGCGATTGGCCGAATACGAGCGATTTTGCAAAAGGCACAGGTATGTGGTAAATTACTACAGTACCTACATGAAGGACATAATAGGACGAAAAAACATAGAATTTTCTATCGAAGAGTGCGGACATTTGTACGCGAGAGGGGGCCCCATTAGGGTTTCTGACGAACCGCGGATCCGGAGGGAGGCTGATACGAGGATCGAATATTTTTCCAGTTACCTCCGTAAGCCGGAATACAGCCAGGAAAAATAATATATATAATATAATAATTAAATAATAATAATAATAATAATAATTAATAATATATAATTAAATATAATAAATAATAATTATAATATAATAATTAATTAAATAATAATTAATAATTAATAGATTTAATATGATTAATGCCGCCGATACTGCGTAACAATGTATAAGATAGAATATGTCAAAAATAAAAATTCTAAATAGGCATTCATACGTCGAATGACGATGTCGGAATAAAAGTATATTAGATGACGCGACGGGTATATAGGTGGTAACTTTCCGGAACCTTCAGCAAAGTGAGAAAAGTTAAGTTACATAATATGTTTATTTATCAACGCTCTCTGGATAGTACGCCGCCGCCATCCACAATCCGCATCGCGCGATGCCCTGTACATACCGGTCTATTCCTAACTATCATAGAGGGTTAATAGATGGCCTGTTTATCAGTGAAATAAGTTAATTGACTTGGTCCTTTTACATATCTCGGGTTGTTGGAGTTATTAATATACTTACTATTTGGTTGATAGTAATGAAATACAGAAACTTATCTGTTCTATCGTTACATGTCACAGTAAGTTGATACCTGTATACCTACAGGATATTGGAAATAAGTTACTTTATTAAGTCGCAATACAGTTTTCGGGTGACGCTATAGCATATATATTTACTTCTCATTTTTTTTGTAATCGTTAAATTATTCCTATAAAGACGAACTGGCCAATAGAACGATCGGTAAAATACTAATCTGTATTCAGCTAGTAGATTCTAACTCTTATATCAAACTATAATATAAAAGTAGATACAGACTAATGTCGTAGACTAATGCGTACTCTCAAAGATAAGCTAATGACGCCTGCGGATAATTTGCATTCGTAATTGAACGATAATTAAATATGCAGTATAGTTAAGAGGGTAAGAACAGATGAATAATAAATTCTTGGGTTCGACGATATCAATAATCGTAACGATAACGAGTCGTCGGCGCTATTAATAATAATCGACCTACTTTCGTAATATGAACTTACGACGTATTAAACGGGTATATTTGACCTAGATAATATAAGGCGGATTCTCATATTTCAATAACATTTTTCTACTATATATATAATCTTATCGCGTTCTTGAAAGAGTCGTACCCCCTAATATTCGATTTCTCTCGATACGCGATAGAATATAAACACGATTCTAGTAACCCGTCTTTGCGTGATGATATATCTACTGACAACGTTAAGGAATATATAACTATAAAACACTGGAGTCGAGATTGCTAAAAGCTTTTAACGCCGACGACGAAAATCAAGTGTATTACTCGTTTAATAAAGGTATCATCAACTAATAGAATATATTGCGTACGTCCACGGAAATCACGCTCTTTAGTCGGAATGTACAATTTCTAGATGTAAAACGCACTCTCGATATTTGGTGACACTGATAAGTTAAAATCTAATGGAGAAGGGTATTTCAATACTGATGCATGTATAATACCTACTCTAAGTGCTTCGTATTTTAATAACTAAATTATCCGAATAAAAATTCGTTGTAATCGAGTATTAGAAGTCGGATACGAACCACGACGTAACCGTCGGTTACGAGACTGCGGTGGACGGCGATTTCAAATTCATCTATTTGCCTATCACTTCGGAAACAACGTCGACCATATATTCCATCCAAGGCCGAACGATCGAACCGTCCGTGCACACGATCATCGACGCGAAAGAGAAAAAAAATTTTATTACGAAGGGGTCGAATCTTTACGTGGCACTCTCGCGAATGCAAACCGCAAATTTTACCATCGTGAACGCCGACGCCGGCGATATCGACGATATATACCGATTGATGGACCAACACATCGAGAACGAGCACAGCGTCAAGGCAACGAGTTTTTACGAAGAAATCCAAAATTTACCTCCTCCTCCTCCTCCTCCTCTTCCTCCTTTTCCATCGCGACCTTTGAGAAGACAAATAGATTCGGAGGATAAACCCGTCAGACTTTTTTTACAACACGGCGCGAGCTCGTTAACGATTCAATATTATTCACTATCTTTGAAATTCGTAATAGATTTAATAATGAAATTTTCGAATTCGGAGATTTTGATTTCGAAAAACTGGATAAAAGGAATGAAGGTTGCAGAATGCTTGGACGACGCCTCCTCCTCCTCCTTCTCCGGAGCGAACGACGATCCCGGGCAGAGCCCGTACCGTTTTTCTTCGGCTCTTAAAACCTGCCTGCAAGATTTGTTCGTTTACGAAAAAAATTCGAACGAGAGCAACAAACGTTGCGCTTCAACTTTGAAAGACGCCTTATGGAAAAACCTCGAAATCGCTTATTGCGTATATTTGAAAAGTAGCGAAGTCCCTATAAACAGCTCCGTAACGACGAAGACGAAGAATCGAAAAGGAAAACGAACGGAGAAGAGTTCACCGTTGGTAAATTTTGGCGAAAAAAGCTATATTTTAAACTGGTCAGAATTTATAATCGTGTACGCGTTTTTTTTCACCCAGACGAATATGTACGTAGACGTCGGATCCATCGTTAATTACCTTTTTCATTTTTACGAACTAGAAAACCCTTTCGATACCCATTTCGGGTATTTCTGCCCGCTGCGTGACGACGACGACGAAAAAACAAAAGAAGAAGAAGATGAAGAGACCGGAGCAGCCGCTACCACCAATCGAGGTGTCACCACCAAAAGCAAAAATCGCCTCATCATCCACCACCCCTGTTGCTGCTTTTCGAATGCAAAAATCAACGCTGGACCGGTTTTAATTCGTTGTAAAAAATACACGGCGGCAAGCGGTCCAGAAATCTACCCCCTCTCCGACGATATCGCCGCCGATAAACGCGAAATCCCGAACGTTAATAATAAGAGAAACCGTTTTGAACAATTTAGTTTTCCGAAAAGCGCTGATAAAAAAATGAAATTATGGGACGACCCCGAACTTTATAAAAACTTCTTTCACGACAACAGCGACGATGACTTCGACGAAGACCATGACTACGACGACCACGACTACGACCACGACGATAACTATATTAACAGCAGCGGGAGCGGAAATATAAAATCTCGAATTGGTTCCGATCAGTTGAATTACAACACTCGGAAAAACCCTAAATGTTTGAAAAGTTTAATTTTTGTCACGAAGAGAGGAGAAACGGGTGCTGCCAGCAACCGCAGGAGCAACGAGAAGACGAAAGAAATAGAAGATGAGGAAGAAGAAGAAGAAGAAGAAATAGAAGAATATTACGATTTAAAAACCCAATACCGTAAATTTTTTAAGTATTACGCTCAAAATTTGTGCTACGTGTTGTTCTATTATTTCAACCAAGTATTCAAAACTAAAATTCAAGTCGCTGGCAACAGAGAAATCGCCGCTGTAAATTTGTACAAAAATTTATTTCACAATTTCTTTCTCGGTGAAAAATATTCCGACTCGTGCGTAGAAGATATAATTCGATCGATGAGATCGTACTATCCAAATTTATTCACTACTGATATTAGCTCTTCGTCGAATAAAATAACTTTAGTGTTGATCAGGTATAGGCTATTTCCTCACGTCGAAAAAAAGATCCTAGGTGCGAAAACTAAAAGTATTCAAGTTATGATCGAACATTTAATTTCCCTCAATCTAGGATATTTCGACGGCCTAAAAATCGGAAAACCGGCCGTATACTCGGATGAAAACGTTTTAAAATTGAACGCTCGTGGGTTGTTGGAGGAGTTGTTGAAAGATTCGTCTTCGACTCCTTCAAATAGCGATTGGAAACACGCTCACTTTATTTCCGCATACGTCGAACCTTTAATAGATGATGATGGTGGCGATCGGCGGCAGCAAGAGCAAGATCATCATCAGCAGCGGCAGTATGAGAAATTTACCACGGTAGAAGAGATAACACTTTTTCGTAAAATTCGATGCAGTGTAGTCTTCTTCTTATCTTTACTTCTTTTCTTCTATTTCTTCTTCTTCTACTATTATTCTTCTTATCTTTCTAACTTTAAAACAAAAAATGATATTTAAATATGTTCGTCAACATTTATATCATAATGTTACTATCTAAAAACGTTTAAAAAATAAAATAAAATATTTTAATATGTGTAGAAAACAATTAAATTGTATATGAATTTGTGATGATTCTGCATTTATAACTTTATTTCATACAACTTAACAATCATAACAAACAAAAATGAAATTATAATTAATATGATATTTATTAAATATAATTGATAATAAATAAATAATGTTTGTTTACATTATAACCCAAATTAAAAAATTTTTCCGAATGACAACCCCTACCTCGATCGATACATTCGAACGCTGGAAATTTTCGATTCGATTTTACCCCCTAATCTTCAGGGAATAGAGGTGCGTAAAAAAGACGACATCAATGGAACGATAGTAGTAAGACCCTACGGGTTTAAAGCTTGGGTGAAGGACGGCGTGATATACAACTACCCGATCTACATCGACATCGCGTTGAGACAGGCTAAATGCCCGGGTGAAAACGATACCCTAGTCAACAAATTTATACCAAACGACCCGTTTCAAAAAGTTCCTCTGTGGAGAGACGCGTGCCGCCCGGTATTTAGAGCCGTTCAAAAGTCATTTTCGGATTACGAACGTATCTTCTTTCCCTTAAACGTGGTGGAAAAACGACTCGGAAAACCGTCCAGAAGTATCGAGGAGGTAGAATATTACTCGTTCGTTTTGGAAAAGAAAATTTTAAAAGTTTACAACCGCGTTCCGTCGAAAACAACAAAAAACGAGGTGGGAGACGGTACGTGATCGTAAAACACTATCGGGTCACGAAAAAAATTTTTAGTTCACTCAATTAATTAGCGGTATCCTCCCTTCTTTAAAATTATAGAAAAGAATAAATAAAATAATATAAATAAATAAAAACAAATAATAATATAATAATATATAATACTATAATAATAATAAAATAATCAATTTAATAATACAGTAATATAATATAATAAAATTAATATAATACATAATAATCGAAATAATAATAATAATACATAATAATAATAATAATTGAATGTAATAATAATAATTAATAATTAATATATAATAATAATAATAATATATAATATATAATAATAATAATAATAGATATATAACTTTAAAGCTATCAACATAAAGTATACTAACAGCAACAATTCTATTCATTATTATTAATTATTATAATTATTATATTAGATTTCCTATAATATATTATACTTAGATTATTTAACATCCATATTATCCTATCTTTACTTCATTTATTTTTATGTATTTTATTTATTATATTTTCATTACACGCATCTTACGTTTACTTTTATTTATGTAGAATCAATCATATCATTATCCATATCAATCTTTCATATCGATTGGATCAAATTATCATTATCATTTAATCGATTTATCCATTTTCATTGATTCATTATCTATTATCATAATCATTCATCGAGTTGATTCAATTACCCATAATCAATTTATTCGTATTTTATTATTATTATAATATTTATTATTATTATTATTATTTCTATAATTACTTAATTATTATTTATTATTATTATTATTATTATTATTTATTATTATTATTATTATTATCATATTTATTATTTATTATTATATATATATTATTAGTATTATTATATTTATTTGATTTATTATTATTATATTATTATTATTATTATTATAACTTTAGTATTTCAAATAATAACGATTTAAACCATTCCTTTAAAAATTATTTATTTATTATATATTATGTATTATTATTATTATTTATATTGATTATTAATTTATTTATTATTTATATTTATTATTATATTTATAATATTATTATTACTAGTATTATTATTATTAATATTATTATTATTATTATTATATTATTATTATTATTGATTATTATTATATTATATTATTTATATATCTCATTATTATATTGTAATATATATATTATTATATACTATATATATATTATTATTATTATATTATTATTATTATTATTATTTTTAATTTATTTTATTTATTATATATTATTTTATTATTATTATTATTTATTATGATCCATAATATTTCTATTCAATATATAGTATATATCAATATCATATTATTATTACTTTTACATAATATTCCATTATTATAATTATCGAGATGACTCATTCATCTCACGTTTTATTATTTTCACATATTCTTTGTGCACAATTGATGATTTATTCTATTCATTACTGATTATTATTACTGTTCATAGTTAATATTATTATTAATATTTTATAAACATTTATTATTAACATATTATTAACATTATTATTAAATTATTAATATTATATTATGTATTATTATTATTTATTATTATTATTTTGTATTATTATTATTATTTTACTACTTCTCTATAAGATCAGTTCTCATTATCTCTATATTATTATTCGTATCAGTATTATTATTAATTATTAATATTATATTATTATATTGATAATGTATCTATTATTATTATTATATAATGTTAATATAATTCTGTTATTATTATTATTATTATTATTATTATTATATATTAATTATTTATTCATTATTATTATATATTATTATTATCATTTATTATTTTATTATTATTATTTATTATTATACTATCCTTATTATCCATTGTGTTTTACTATTCTATTTCTTTTTATGTTGAGAGAATTATAAGAAATGTATTACAAGCTACTTATCATACCTGTCAGGCTTGGGACACTACTGCTACTATCTAAACTAGTTGTACACCCGCGTGAGAGTTACAATTTATATATATATATAGTGATATCATCCTGATGGCCACAATAGCTAACAGATGCGATTTCCACGTTTGTCCTCTCAGATCATGATCTCGCCAAACTTCGGTAACTATAATCTACACTGCAACGGTGTTAACATTATTACATTCTTGCTCTATATCTATTTTATTCTCATTATGAAAAATAAAAACTTACATTTTATGACACCTAGTATCTTGTCAATATTTATTTTATATTTTCTTTAAATATCTATTCTTTTTCTACAATCTGTTCATTTCTGTAATTTCACTTATTCCTCATGAACCAATGTACGCACAGCATGTGTGCTTAAAGACCCTGTACACCTGTGTACTTATGTATCATTCTTTAATATACTTTAGTGTCTATTTATCCTATACGTGTTTTTTAAGTTATATCACTGATACTCGTATACTTTTATTTATTATATAATATGTCTATTCAGTGTTTAGTTATTCTACTTTTCGCTGTTGAACTTTTATATTTACCTATTCCCTTTATAGTATATAGTAATTATAGTTACTTATTTTATTCTACAAACTTAATAATATATATATATAGTTCTCTTTTGCATATATTCACGTATATATTAATGTTATTAGTTTATGTACTATATCTATTATGATATATTTAGTACTTAACTTCATACATCGCTAGCAGGTTCATTACAGTTAGTACCTCTTTTCACTTTATTGATTCAGATATTATTCTAATCAGATACTATTATTATATATGTCATTACTATTTGTCTATATTATAATATATCTAACTTTTATTTTACATGGTTATGTTCGGCGTATATTATATGTATTATTCTTTTATATCCTTATATATATACATCCGTAGTTTACTATAGTTTTTTAGTTATACCTAATTACTATATTTTTAGGTCTTTCCACTAATTGTTTATATGAATTTACTATTATACTTAATAGGGTATACAGCATTATTTTTACTTATTATTAATATAATTATAATATTAATCCGACTTCGACTTTTTACTTATAAATAAATACCTACTATTCATATTTTTATCTGTCCTATTTATTCTCTTGATTTGTTATTTCTATATCTCGTTCCTATTTACTTCCTCAATATATTTTATTTTTTAACTTTCCATTATATCTCCTACTTTGCATTTCGGGTTACGATATGAGATAATTATATATTGGATCTATTGCTTCAATGTTTATTAACCTATATACTTTTCTATGGGGTCGATATACATTATTATATAGTTACCTATATAGTCGTATATCAATTATTATTGACTATATATTATTAATAGAGTCTCTTATTATAACCTATATATATATCCCTAAAAAACCCCTTCACTTATTCACTTATATATATTATATTATATATACTATTTGTTATAATTATATTTTTATCCTATACCTTTTCTAGGTTACTAGTGATGGTATATTATATAAATATACTGAATAAGATGGTGATATATATATTATTATTATTATACGCTATAAATAAATAGTATGCTATGACTTTATATTTATTATATATACTATATTATATATATTACTATAATATACTTATATAAATATATATATACTATATTATATTATATTACCTTATTATATATTATATTATATATATTATAGATATATATATATAATATTATAATTATATGTATATATATATATAGATAATATATATATATATATATATATATATATACTATATATATATATACTTTAATATATAAATATAAATATATATATATATATATATAGAGGTACTATATATATATATATAATATATATATATATATATATATATAATATACTGTATATAGTAAATAATAATATATATATATCATATAATATATATATAATATATAATATACTTATATATATTATATGTATATATATATAATATTATTATAACTATATATATATATATATATATATATATTTAATATTAATATATTAATTATATATATTATATTATTATATATATATTTTATCATATTATACTTTGATATTATATATATATATACTATTATATAACCTATATATATATATATATTATATTAGTATATCATACTAATATTAATACTAGTATTAATTATATATATATATATATATATATGCATCATCGGAAGGATCATCATCTCTAAATTTCGGTGAGAAACGAGGTTAAAATTTGGTTATTTTTTATTTTTTCCTTGATGGAACTTAAATATGATACCCAAAGCATGCAAAGTGAAATAAATTATAAATTATAAAATAAATAACATTAAGTGAGGTTATGATATTCGTTAAGTAAGGTTATGTTGAGTTACGTTAGTTTAATCTAGATTTAAAACTGAATATTTCTTTTATTAGTGCTTCTTCGTACCCCCCCCATTTTGAAAGGTCATTGGGAAATTTATGTTATGCTAATGGTTAAATAAAAAAAAAAAAAAAAAACTTCTTAAAGTTGGTTTATTTACAATTTTAAAAATTACATGTATATAATACTATATTACTATATTATATATATATTATATATATATTATAAACTATTAATATAATATAATATATATTATATATTATAACTATATATATAGTATATATAATTATATATATTATATATATACTTATATATATATACTTATTACTATTATATATATATATATATATATCTATATAGCTATCCATTATAACTTTGTAAAAAAAAATTCTTAATTTATTATGCAATTACATTTAAGGGATGTGCGCTAGCAAAATTTTAGCATAAGTAAAAGTGAAATAATATATTATAAACCCGTCCTTTTGAGATACTTCTTCAGTCAGATATAGCAGTCAGATAAAAATTAACATAAGAATCTGAAGAAAATAAATCACTCAAGATACTTCTCTCCAGAAATCCTCCCCGGCAAAGAGAGCATAAATTTCAAGGAAAGGACGCGACTTGAAATTTCGATCCTCACACAAAACTTTTCGCCCGTAAAAGAAAGACCGTCGAGAGACGGCCCACATTGTTGGAAGATACACGCGCGAGGAAAAAGGCCCTGTTAGCACTCTACCCCAATTCGCTCTACTCCGCATAGCGAAGAGCAATTATCTCAACGAAGGCGGACTTTTGTTACTTTGATACTTCATTGCATATTTTACTCATGTTGAAATAAAAAAAACATCATTTCAAATATGGATTTCTAAATTACCATCTTCTATATAGGTTGCTTGCTCTTAAAGAAGCCACCAAATCTAGCAAGTAAATACCCTAATATAATGCCGTGAACCCCGGAAACAGAGCACCCAGTACTTTCAATCTACGCCTTCTACAAAAGCAAACAAAAATTAAAAAAAAAAGAAAAAACTACGACATTAATACTAAAATTTTCTATCAGAACACTCCGAAGAAATGACTCAAGCAAATGAACATTATCAATACGAACTTCAATTTTCATTTTAAAAATCTTTGGATTATGGTCTTCAGCTTTCACAACATCCACAAGCTCCGAGGATTTCATCGCATAGACATAGCAAATCGTCCATTACTGTATGGATTTTTTTTCATCATTTTAAGTTTGGATTTCATGGGGCAAGATGAATCTCAGTTTGTTGGCATTCCCACTATCGAACTGCTGATCCTTTATCGAGATTCTTCAAATGGTTTCTCGACTCGACACTCTCGTCTCCCTGCTATATGTAGGAAGAAATTTTTTAAATAAAGGACCTAATTTTCAAGCAATTTCGCCTCTACACATATGTAAAGCAATGTTTCTCTCGTAACTTACAATCGTTACAAACAACCGGTGACGCATTTGGGTCCAAACTCATGGATCCGTTTAGCAAACGTGCTGCCTATAGCCTCGACCTTTCCTTGGATAACAGAGTTCGATCAATGCTGGGCCTGATTTTAACTTTGTGAATAATGTCACTATTGTTTTCGATATCCATAAATTATGTTTCAACATTTTTGTATTTTTATGCATTTAATTGTTTGTATGTTTGTTTTTATCTAACGGATATAACCAAATATGCTTTTGTTTGAATGCACCTTTTATTTTCTGTATATACAACATTATTGTATTTTTATGATCAAATATTTGTATCATATTGTTTAGATCTTTGGATGTAACCAATTCATGCTCGTATTTGAATATTCTCAAATTAATGTATAGCGATTTTTGCCTTCAAATGTTATATGTCTACTTATGTCATTCGGAATAATTTAGATACTGGTTTGCAGTGTGTGAAAGTACTTTAACTTTATGTATTTTAGTTTTTATTTTTACCTCATTCATATGTCTTATATGTTTGTGCGCATTGTTAAATTCCCACAAATATGTAAACATTTGAATGAAGGTTAATTTTATTTCTTGTATAATTATTCATAACCATACTTTCTCACTTCCGTGTTTAGCGCAAGGAAGTACATGTAGTACCTACCATCACATAACTTTGTAAAAAAATTATTAAATTACTGTTGCTCACTTCTATGCTAAGATTTTGCTGCGAGCAAAATTTTAGCATAAGTAAAAGTGAAAATAATATAAAAACCCGTCCTGTTTTAAGATACTCTTCAGTCAGATAAAATTAGCAATAAGAATCAGAAGAAATAGGAATCTGAAGAAATAAAATCACCAAGATACTCTCTCCAGAAATCCTCCCCGGCAAGAGAGACTAAATTCAAGGTAAGGCTGGCGACATTGAATTTCGATCACAAATTTTCGCTTAAACGAAGAGTCAGAGGCAATTGTTGAAAACGGCGCTGGGAAAAGGCTGGTGGATACCAATTCGACTACGAAGGAGAGGTACTCGAAACATGAAGGACTTTTGTTACTTTATACTTATTACATGGCTAAATATGTTGGAATAAAAAAATCATTCAAATATGGATTTCTAAATACCATCCTCTTATATAAGGTGCTTGCTCTTAAAGAAGCCACCCACTTAGCAAGTAAAATACCCATATATATATATAATATATATATATAATATATATATAGTATATAATCAAAAAATATAGTGATATAAGTATATATATTATATATATATGATATATATAATATACTAAATTTAATTAAAATATACATTCATATATATATATATAGTATATATATATATATATATTATTATCCTAGCCCGATACGATATATATATATATATATATATATATATATATATATATATATATATATATATTATAATATATATATCTATATTATATGTATATATTATATATAAATTATATATATAATATATATTAGTATATAGATATATATATAACTATATAATATATATATATATATAGTATATATATAGATATATTATATCATATATAGCTGATCCAACTTCTCATAATCCGGGTATCGTAATTTAAGGATGAAAAGTAGCACCAAGGCTCTAGACAACATCGGAAAATCTTTATTGAAATAGGTTAAAACAACGTTTCGGAAAGCTTGTCAGTTTCCATCATCAGGCTGGGAATAACAAGAAAAAATATATATATTTTTGAACTAGTGGACTACAATATGAAAAGTTATACATAAATTAAATGTTTGGAATAAACAAAAAGAAATTTTTTTTCAGTAAAATAAAATGTCTACAGTTATCATTTATCCTATATTTAAACAATCATTGATTTCTTTATTAACAAGCGGAGCCGGAAACTCAAATCTTCAGAATAAACTTAGGCACAAAAATTCGATAACAATAATAAATAGATAATTAAATAATAAATGAAATTTATACTAAATGGGTAACTCAAAAAAAAAAAAATATATATAATAATAATAATAAATAAAAACACATGAAAACACTTGAAAACAAAATAATGAAACTTACTAGAAATATAACACTCAAGGATCAAAACAATAAAGTCATCGGCAAAAACTTCATTAATACAGACTGGTCAGAGTAGTAACAACTTAACGGGTCCGCCATCACAGTTTAAAGAGGGTTTAATTTCTGCGATGTGGAGAGATTCTAGAATGTGTAAGTTGGTTATTGAAGTCGTCGTTTGAGACTTCAATAACCAACTTACACATTCTAGAATCTCTCCACATCGCAGAAATTAAACCCTCTTTAAACTGTGATGGCGGACCCGTTAAGTTGTTACTACTCTGACCAGTCTGTATTAATGAAGTTTTTGCCGATGACTTTATTGTTTTGATCCTTGAGTGTTATATTTCTAGTAAGTTTCATTATTTTGTTTTCAAGTGCTTTCATGTGTTTTTATTTATTATTATTATTATATATATATATATTTTTTTTTTTGAGTTACCCATTTGTTAAATTCATTTATCTATTTAATTATCTATTTATTATTGTTATCGAATTTTTGTGCCTAAGTTTATTCTGAAGATTTGAGTTTCCGGCTCCGCTTGTTAATAAAGAAATCAGTGATTGTTTAAATAGGATAAATGATAACTGTAGACATTTTATTTTACTGAAAAAAAATTTCTTTTTGTTTATTCCAAACATTTAATTTATGTATAACTTTTTCATATTGTATGTCCACTAGTTCAAAAAATATATATATATATATATATATATATAGATAATATATGCATATATAATATATATATTATATAATATAATATATATATATATATATAATATATATATAATATTATTATATATATATTAATATAATATAATAAGTAATATATTTATTATATTATATATATTATATATAACCGAATACTATATATATTATATAATTGATATATATATATATATCAATAAAGTTCACACCTGACGGACAGACCCTATTTTAGGAGGGGAAAGCTACTTTACGTAATTTCTAGCGGTAGAATCCGGACCAGGATCGAACGGGCCCTGTGCCATGCATTATTGTCCCTATCTGCCAAAGTTGCCACAAAGTAGTCTTCTGAATATACTTTCTACGCACTTAGGAGTGATTAAAATAGAGTTAAAGCTGTGTGTGACGAAGTCCCAGCATCGAGCCCTAGAAACTCTACTATATATATATATTTATATATATATATATACCTATATACTATATATTAATATATATATAACGTATATATATATATATATATTAGTATATATATATATATATATTATATATATAATTTATATATGATAAATATATATATATTATATATATATATATATAATATATATATATATATATAATATTATATGATATATATAATTATATATACTATATCATATATATATAATATATATAATATACATATATATATATATATAATTTATATAATTATAAATATATATATATATATGCTCATTCACTGTTTCCCACATAACTGCAGGGTGTTCAATTGCAGATCGGGAATGCTGTGGCTTATTTGCTATGTTTCCATGTTGTTCAGTTAATTGCAACCCTTGACGAAACTTTCCATGAACTATTCTTCTCCCAAGTTGATCCTTGTCTCCGTTGATCTTTTACGTTCATCCATAACTTGTACCTCTTTGCTATTAATAACTCCTTTACTCCATCAACACACCTCCATTTTGGTTTGCCCCTTCTCCTATTGCCTACCACTTCGGATATAAAACCCTTCTTAGCCAAGCTATTATCATTCATTCTAAGCCACCGAATAACCGCATACCATCTAAGTACCCTTGATTTTTCTCTTTCCATCAGACATTTCTCCTATCGCAGATATCCCTTATCCTTTTACATTCCAATTCACCTACTCTCTTTTATTTGCACAAATATCCCGAAACCTTTCATTCTAAAACCCTCAAACTTCTTTTCACGTTTTAAAGTTTAATGCCACGTCTTACATCCATGCAGAACAGTTGGACAAATTTACACTCGAACAATTTCATTTTACCTTCTTGTGGTAAATTTCAATTTTTCCATAGATTCTCTAAGGCTTGCTTAAATACTCTTTTCACCCTCTCAGGCAACCCTATGGTCAATCTCTCTTCATGCCTCCGAAAGCCCAATATCCAGTTCCTAAGTATCTAAAAACTGTTGTCTCTGCTAGGCTTTCCCCATTCACCTTTTTGATATCCAACCCAGATTGAGAATCGTCTCCTTTTGGTTTTGCACTAATTTTCATCACTTTACTTTTAGCTGGATTAATTTTTAATCCTTTTCCTTGGCACACTCGTTCAAACTCAAGCACCAAATCACGTATTTTTTCTTTGGTATCAGCAACCAATAGAATAGTCAGCAAAAAGTAAAACGCTTTTCTCCCAATTATCTTCATTCAGATTCATATCAGCTCCTTTCCAAAATCTATCCATATCCTTAACTACACTATCTATAAAGATATTAAACAACCATGGAGACATAACACAACCTTGTTTCAGACCCACTCCTACTTTAAACCACTTCCCTTCCCTCCTGTTAATCCTAACACATGCTCTACTGTTCGTGCAAAATGCTTTAATTGCCTTTAATAGCAAACCATTTATTCCATAACTTTCTAATGCTCTCCACAACTTCCCTCTTTGCACTCTGTCATATGTCTTTCCAAATCAAGAAAGCATGCTAAAACGTCTTTCTTCTTTTATGAGACGAGAGCTTTTCAGCCAGCATTTACAAGGTAAATACCTGATCCACACATCCTCGACCATCATTAAAACCACATTGTTCCTCTCCATATCTGATATATCCTGTTAATACTTTTTAAACTTTTCCTATCTATAACGGCGTTCCAGATATTTTTACCACAAACTCGAATAAGCTTTATTCGCTCTATAATATAGAACACACTTTTTTGTCCCGCTTTACCTTATAAAGTGGCACCAAGACAGGATCTGACAAATGCTTGTGGTACTCGCACTGATTCCCCAGCAAATCATTGGAATAATCTCATCAGCCACGTCCACAACAATGTCAACCTCCCTTTTTCAACCATTTTCGTACTTGTACAGCATCCAACCCAGAAATTTCATCTTTGTTGACTTCTTCAAAGCGCATTCACTATTTCATTTCTTTGTAATATGCCCTAGCAATTTACATCTCTTAAACTTTCACTTTTGCGTAATGAATTTGTCTGTCTTTCTTCCTCCTTCATTCTTACTCTTCCAGCATTTAATGAAGCTCCTTAAATTCTTTCCTGTCCCTACTCCCACTTCTCTATCATCCTGAACTACATTCCCATCCAAGCCTTTACTCCAGTTATGACGTCTTCTCTCTTATTCCGAACGTTGATTCATCTCCGTTATGCCACAAACTAGTCCTTACTACTTCTCCTGCATAGTTAGCAACAATCTATTCTCCTCACCCTGCACCGCGTCTCTGCCTTCTCTTTGCATGCTTTCACTTTCACCCCTTTCTTTACACCTTCATTTCGCACGTCTCTTTGTACTTCTCCACTGTCAGCTTGACCTATTAATTAGTAAATGTTAAGTCAAAAACTTCCTTTTTATCCTCTTTAAGTCACCAAATAACACTCTAATTCTTCACTCCACCATTTGCCTACCTTTTCTTTTACTACTT
>JABUQX010093355.1:0-30562 GCA_015478945.1 Trachelipus rathkii | reverse complement strand
TTATAATATATATATATATACTATATATATATAATATATATATATATGTTATATATATATATATATATAATATATATATTATATATAGATATATATAATACTATATATATATATATATATAGTATATATAAACACTATATATATATAAATAGATATATATATATAAATATATATATATATATATAATATCACGAATTTTAAACCCATTTAAGGAAATAATATTTGAAAAACGGGAAACAAAGAATATTAATTTTATGGGAGCTAGTTTACGTTTCGAAACCTATTCGCTCGGTTTCCTCTTCGGAACTAAATTTTTTTCTTATTACTATAGCAAAATAAAATTTATAAGTACACGTGGGGAAAAAGGCAATTTGACGTCTCACATTCCTCTTCTTCTTTTCCAATTTTTATTTCAAAAACAAAGATTTTCCCTTTTTTGTGATAAATCTCTCAGTGACAGGATCAATATTGAAAAATCCTTCGGACAAATTGTAATTATTTTTGTTAGAAATGAAATAAGACTCTATCAGTTGATTTAAACTTTTTTCTCTTTGAAAAAAAAAAACACAAAAGTCAGCTTCTCCCCAAATCATATTCGTGGTCATTTTCGGACGTATGTTTTTAAATATTGCATTACTTGCATTGCCCCCGTCTAACCTCCCCCATATGTTGCTCTTTTCTGGTTTAAGTGTTTTCAAAGTCTCTCCATAATAAGAACTTATGCACATTGAGGACAAGGTATCTTATTAACCAAGATTGAAACTTTTCTTCCTAGAAGATTCATATGTGCTATTTCCTCCCTCAAAAGAAACAAACAAATTATCATTCGTAAGGCTGACAAGGGCGCTGGAATAGTTGTTTTGAATTTTGAGGATTTTGTTAATAAAGTTGAAAGTTTGCTTGGAGACAAACGTGTTTATGAAAAGTTGAATTCCGATCCTTCTAGTTCACAAGTATATCAATTTAAGAGATACGTCAAACCTTTGATTCCCGCGGAAGTTTATAAGAGATACCTTCCCCAATGCCCACTCTCCCCGAAGATATTCCGCTTCGTGCGCGACAAACCATGTGGATAATCCATGATGGAGCTCCGGCCCATCTTAGAATGCCTGTTCGAAGTTATTTAAACGCTACATTCCTCTCTCTCTCCCCTGTTGGGAACTATTTCTCCCTCACATATATTAAATGCAAAAAACTTTATTGAAAAAAATTGACCGATCTATTCCATACAATCATTGTTTAGTTAGCTTTGATGTTACCAGTTTGTTTACCAATGTCCCTATTCCACAACTATTAGAATTTTTGACAGAGTTTCTGATGCCACACATGGTTCCAATACCCATAAGTGACTTCATTAAGTGCCTCCAAGTTTGTATGTCACAAAAAATGTTTTCTCATTTCGGAACAAATTTTATCGCCAGATATTTGGAGCAAGCATGGGGAGCAGCTTGAGCCCCATTATGGCTAATATGATATATGGAGTTTTTTGAAACAGGCTCCTTCCCGGGATTCCTTCTTTATCACATGATGTTTACATGGAGGAGGATGTGTCGGATGATGTTCTATGCCGTTGTACCTAACCATTTTCGAGTTCGGAACAGTTGTCTTACTCAAATTAATGATTATAACCCCTACAATTGCTGTTACTTTTGGAAAGACAATAGATGGGAATATTCATTTTTAAAGATTTGTAATGATAAAAACAGGACAGACTTATCTAATTCTTATAGAGTTTATCCGTAAAAACCACCCAAAACAGAAAACAACTTCTTCATTATTTTTCATTCCATCCCCAATATATTAAGAAAATATTTTTATAAACATGTTTCTCAGAGCATATCATTATTGCGATCCACCATTTCTACAACAGGAAATTAATTTTATTTTTCATACTTTCGAGAAACTGGCCTATCCCCCTTTATGAGTCAAACCAAAAACATAACATGGCTTATAATAATTTTCTTGGTTCTGAGAGAAACTCCCTGTTAATTGAAAATATTTAAAAATAGTTCCTTTTTCCCCCAACTACTAAAACTTAAATCATTGTCTAATCATTTATGGATATTAATATAGCTTTCAGTTTCCCGGGAAACCATATCACGATTCTGCATTACAACAATAAGTACCACCAGCGGCGAAGATATCAGGAGGCGTATAAGATACCTTGCCCGTCCTCATGTTGCCCATAGTTCCTATTATGGTAGAGCTTTGAAAACACTATAAAACCAGGAAAAGAGCAACATATGGGGGAGGTGTACGAAGCGGGCAATGCATCGTAATGCCAATATTTAAACATAAGTCGAGAAATGACCACGATATGCTGATTTGGGAGAGAAGCTGCTTTTGTGGTTTTTTATCAAGGAAAAAAGTAATAATATCAACCTTGAAATAGAGTCTATTTCATTTTTCTAAAACGAAAAAATAATTACAATTTGTTCCGAAGGATTTTTCAATATTGATCCTGTCACTGAGAGATTTATAACAGATAGTTTTAACTTACGGTGTTTGTTGAAATAAAAAATTGAAAAAGGAAGAGAGGAATGTGAAGGAGAAATTGCCTTTTTCCCCACGTGTACTTATAAATTTTTATTTTGTCTTATTTCAGTAATAATGAAAAAAATTTAGTTCCGAAGAGAAACCGATGCGAATAGTTTTGAAACGTTTAAACTAGCTCCCCATAAAGAATAAATTCTTTGGTTCCCTTTTTCAAATAATTATTTTAAATGGTTTTGAAAAGTCTTATAATTTTTATAAATAGAGTTCGAGTGTTAAGTTTAGAACTCTTTAACTTGAACTAAATTTGAATATATATTATATACTATATATATATACTAGAATATAATATATATTTATATATATAATTAATATTATATATATATTATATAAATATATATATATCTACTATATATAATATAATATATATAGAATATAACTATAATATATATAGATATATATATATAAATATATCATTATATATATATATATATAGTTAATAATATATATATATATAAATATTATATATATAATATATATATAAAATAATATATATATATATATATATATTTATATATAATTTAATATATATATAATAGTATATATATATATACATACGAATATAATATAATATTTTTATATATACATACCTATATATATATATATATATATTAATATATATATAATATATATATATATATACTATAATATATATATATATATATATATATAGTATATATATAAATATATATATATTAATTTGAATTATTGTAAAGTTATACTTTTACACTAAGAAATTCATTCTGTTAATCAGTTTCAATTCTTCTTGATAGCTGTAAGGGAGGCTGTGCTTTGATATCTTATCATTGTCTAGTCATTACACAACTTTACACTAGTATCCAATATATGTATTTGCAAATCATGAAAGTTTGCGCTCTGCATTTATTAATACAAGTAATATAGCGGCTAGCTATAAGCTACTTTGCATGTTGCTACAGTTATAATATTTCCTCTGTCTTAACACTGTTGAAATAACGTACCTTCTTTTGCAATCACTTTCAATTTCTTCAATGCAAACTTTCGAGACTCTAAATGCTAATTTGACATCTTATTGATTGCTTGTGATGACCATATAATGAAAGTATTGATATTTAATGTTTGATGTTTTAGTATAGCAACACTACACATCATTTTATTGTTTGGCAAGCAACAAAAATAATAATTTGTAATTTTTTTCCCCCCCCCCCCCCCAAAAATAATTGTTTTTTTTCCCATCATTAAACCTGCTATTTTCTTTATTAAGGTTTTTGGGACATGATGTAGTAAATTCACAAAAACTCTAAGATGAGTGTGAAAACGTTATGGGATCTTAAAAGTAGTTTAAAAAGAAATAAAAGATATTTATGTAAGTTTAAAACTCATTCAGAAGGCCACACTTAATGCTGCAGAAGGCCAAATGTGCCCTTAAGGCCACAGGTTTCTCACCCTTGCCCTAGGGCTATTAGTCGCTAAACGAAAAGTTCGTGAATATAAAACTTCGTCCACACAAATATTTTTATTCCATAGACAAGATTTCATTCATCCGTATCACAGGCAAAAACCGTGTGAAAGTTACTAGGAAAGACGCGAGAAAGTTCGGAAAAATCTCCTGCAATCCAAAATAACGCTTAAATGAAAAAAAGTGTGAAATCTAAAAAAATACATGAAATTTCGAAAAAAAAACAAAAACGAATGGAATTCCGAAAAATACCTTCGAATAAAAGCAATAAATAGATCATTCTCCAACATTTTCAATTCGGGGAATTTTATCTCCGATATAACTTTTCTTACTTCTATGGCTGTTTCCTTAATTCTGTTTGCAGAGATTTAAGCAAAATTGATAATTAGTTAATTAAAGTGCCCGTCAATTACTAGTGTAGACATTATTCCAAAAATAAACTAACATATTTCTGAATACATATTTATCGAGATGTTGCTGATTTAAATGCGGAACTCCTATTTTAGAGCTGTTTTTTTACATATATTAGAGAGAGGACACGAATAGCTGAAGAAATACATAACATGTTCATGAGTCCGGAATTTTTTTGGATTTACCTCATAATCACTTTTATTTTTTAATTGAAGTGTGAATTAAATAAGTGACTATTACATTTACTGTAATGTTGGTGCATATTTTAAATATGCATTGTGATTACCATTATGTTAGCTATTTTGTGAAAACAGAATTTGAGTTGACCTAAAATAAAATAGAAATGTTGAGAAAAATTAAAATGCAATCTTTGGTATATATATAATTGAAGCCTGTTGGAAATTAGGATAAAAACCTTACGAATTTATCTGACATGTTGAAAAAGTTTAAAAACACGTTGACTGAAGGAATGTAAGAATATTTTTTTTTATCCGTGTTGCTGAAAGTAGGGCTGGGCCCATATGTCACACGAGGAAATTGGGCAGCATGCATATTTTTAAAAGAAAATTTCTATATTTTTCAAAAAAAATTTATGTGCATTCTCAAAGAAATATACATATAAAAAACAAATGCACATCATATTTTAAATTCGGATTTTTTTTATGTAATATGATAAATTTAAAAAATTTAGATTTTTTTAAAACAGAAAATGTCTTCCTCCGTGTTCCAGAGTAGTAACGAAGATAATCTGACTATGTGAGCCGAAAAAATATAACCCGTTCAAAAGAAGTTGGAGTGTAACTTCCTTAGCACCACGAGACACCCTGGGGCAGGCAAGGTTTGACACGACCGTACAATCACGAGGCAACCAAAATGTTAAAAAAGAATATGTGAAAGTAAAATGCCTTTGCATGAGAATAGTATAAGGTGTGAAAAATTGCATAAGAATAATATCATACTTTGGAAAGAGGAATAAGAACGTAGTTGGAAATTGGCTGAAATTATTTATAAAATTTTTCTAATAAAGGGAGAAAGAGGATTAAAATGATTAAAAGCATTTGGACATTAGTGGAGAAGCCGAGATATTTTCTGAATATAGCTAACAAAACGTACACAAAATGTCATGGCAAAAGAACAAAGGAGTAAAAATCATAGAAAAAAGTTGAAAGTATACCTAAAATTTCCCCAAAACTGCTATATTGATTGAAACCGGCAGCAACTAAGTAAAAATAATTGGAAAGTAGGTGGAATACCCTAAATATTAATAGAAAGATCCTAAATTATTGAGAGTAACTGGAATATTGTTAAAAAATAGCTAAAAAGTTGAAAAAATATCTGTATTTGTCTTAGGCTTGACATCTTCAAGTCATCTTCAGGAGTGGCAAGCAAATTCAAATTTAGTCTAACGATGTTATTATTTCAGTTGTGGGTTTATGCTAAAAACTTGGTTTCCTCAAAACTGAGTATGATTTCGTATACCTGAGATGAAATAAAGTTTACTGCGCAATAAAAAAACGAACAAAAATAATAAAAAATAAAAATATTTTTCTTAAGAATAAAAAAGAATAAACCAAAAAATGCTAAACATAATGAACAGATGAAAATATTAAAGATTAAAAAATGCAAAAATAAAGTTATATTAAAGTGCATAGTTTGCGAAAATCACGAAAAAGAGAAAATACGTTTGTTTTTAGCAGCTTAACATATCGTTAAACTGCTCAAAACAAATTATCTAGGTCGTGTGATTTCGTTTGAATTGCATGCTTAGCTCTTCTTATAAATTACAAGTTGTGTCAAAGAAGTGACGCCTTAGTTTTGATGACATCATAGTGTTATAGAATGGGAAGAATTTAAAGTTATATATAACGTGTTGAAGGAGTGTTAGGAGAAAGAGGGTTAAAACACAGACAAGAGTCTAGCAAGAATAAATACATTTTAAAACTAGGTGGAAAGTGTAAAAAACTATTTGAAAGTATCTACAAAACATAGCTTCAAAAATATTATAAAAATACATCAAAGTAGCCAGTGAAAACACTTTGCAAGTAGCGAAGTTGAGCCATATACCACTCTTACAAGTCGTGACAAAAGAAAATTTATTAAAAATGTATGAAAGTAAGTGGAATGTGACTAAACTTTTCGCAATAGAACGTGTCCAAAATGTAAAATGATTAATATGCATGAATTTTGTTGGAAATTAGGTATAAATTTGTTGAATCATATGTGGAAAGTAGCTGAAAATTTTTGGTAAAATGATTGAAATATTACTACTTAATAAATCATTTATAAAACATTTAAAAATCCCTTGGTAATGAGCTAAAATGGCTGAAGGGAGTCCGAAATTAATTTTAAAAATTTTAAGGAAAAATATGATATTGGAATTACTCAGATCCCTAAAGGTCAACTGCTAGTACTTACGCTATGATGATCATGTAAGGTTACTTCATATTACTTAATGGAGGATCTCCAATAATTTGAGATGGGGCTGATCCCAGTTTCAGCACCCACCTAAAAATGGACATAAATTCTTAATTTTCAGCCGATTTTGACTATATAAACACCAAAATGTAGGCTTATTTTGCCCTCTAAAACGTGTTTTCGGGTGTTTTCTGTGACTGTAGTCATTCTTTCAGAATTTTCAATTTTTTCAAAATCCATGTTTTGACCTATTTGCATATCAACTTTCAAATTTTTGAACGCACTCCAGCTATAAATATGATTGAAGGGTCTAATTACCTACAATATCCACATTTTGCTTTTTCGATTTTTTGAGTTGTGCTCAGCGTTGTCCAAGTTCCAAACCGATTTTTTTAACATAGTCAAAAAAGATTGACTATTTTTATTTAATAGTTATCCGATCAAAATCAAATTGTCAGGGCTTGTATAATCGGGCAAGATGCTATCTTTTTTACTTAAATAATTTCTTTGTATACTCAATAGGAAAATTTTTAAAAAAAATTAAAAAAATTTTTTTTTTATGAAAATTTGTTCCAGAACAAATCCAAACTACTGCATATACAAAAGAAATTATCTAATGAAAAAAGATGCATCTTGCCCGCCACTTAACAAGCCCTGAAAATTTGATGTTGATCGGAATAGTAGTAGAAAAAAAAAATATGTCAATTTTTCACTTTTCAAAATTAAAAAAAAATGGGTTTGGAAATTGGACAACGCTGAGCACAAAACTCAAAAAATCGAAAAAAGCAAATGTGGATATTGTAGGTAATGGACCCTTCTATGCATATTTCAAGTTTGAGGTACTTGTGAAAAAATTTTGAAAAGTTGCGATTATGGCAATAGTCAAAAAACATGGATTTTGAAAAATGAAAATTGTCTAAGGAATGCACTACAAATCACAGAAAAAACACGGAAATTCAACGTTTTAGAGGCAAAAAAGCTACATTTTGGTGTTTAGTCAAAATCAAAATCGGCTAAACATTCCGAATTTTATGTTCCAATTTTAGGTGGGGGTTGAAATGGGGATCAGCCCCAGCCAAAGATTGAACGCTCCGCTTAAGGCTAATAGATGATATACTGACACGTGTTACTTAATGATGATTGTGTGACGTAGTGCATAAATCTTACTTTATAAATTGAAAAATAAAATTTATCTCTCAATTTCAAGTAATAAAAATATTTATATTAGATCTTCACTAACAAAAGTCATTAATTCCAATCTACAAAAATATAAAAAATCTTTAGTGACGGTTGATAATCAGAACTCGAATTAGCTCTATGCGCGACACTCTGGCAACATGAAAATGTATTAAAATGGAAAGAATAATTTTTATTTATGATTAAAATAGAAATTAGAAAAGTTTAAAAAAACATTTTAGTAAAAAAAGCTAAGAAATTTAAAGATATTTTTGTAATAAAACATAAAAATATAAAACAGTGAAATAAAAAAAAAAAAAACTAATAAAAGACAGTACTTAATAAAAAGTTATCGCTTAAAGCAGGGTTTGAAAAAACCCAGGGGGCTGGACCTAAAAAACTACCCCACTGCTTTTAGTTTTTTCGGTTAAAATTTTATTTTTGAAGAAAAAACTCATAAAGATCAATAATATTGAATTTGTTTTTTTTTGTAATGTCATTTCAGTTTATTTGAACAAATTAAATCAATAGTTAGGTATAATTGAGTGAGTTCATACAAATCTTAAACAATGAATTTGGTAAAACAGAAAATTGCCCAATTCCCACTGCTGAATGGAAATGATACTTTCTAATTGCCGGATGGAAATAACTTGTAAAGGTAAATGGTATTACTATGTTACAGGTTATCTGTATGACAATAACAGGGACAACTTAATAAAATAATTAATTAATATATTTACAGGTATATTGCTATTGACATAACAGTACTAACATTGTCGCCATCATAATCTGACGCTCTGGGAAGCTAGTAAGTTAGCTACCAATAGGTAAGTAGCGGTTACCTAGAAACTAGGTAGGCTTGCACTCACCTAGGGATGTAACGCTGTATGATCGGTCTTACGTAATGTTGCGGAGTTACATTGATGATGTAATGTTAAGTTGCATGACAACGTTAATGTAATGATGTTGCATATTATGTGCGGACTAATAGAGTCATGACGTCATAGTGCTATTGCGTCAAAAAACTATGGCGGCATAAAATGCTGTCAATGGATAAAAATGACACTGAAAGCTGATTGCATAGTCACTGGCAGAATAATCTAAGAAATGGCAAAAAACTGACGCCAGGTTAAGGCTGATGGGGAAAAGTGGTGAAAGACCTACGACTGTGTTTGTAAAAATAGCGAAAAAGTATCAGTACCAGCTGGCAAAAACAAGAATTTAAATATATTTATTATTTAACCTTAAACTACATGATCCCCAAGAAGTTTGACGTTTGGAAAAAGGGTAAAAAATGTTTGAAAAAGGCACCGCTTGGAAAGAAAAGTAAGAAAATAAATATTAAAAACAAGAGATTAAAATGAAAGTAGTGTGAAAGCAGTCAAAATTATCAAAGTTGTAAAAATATCTCACAAAGAGTGAGATGAGAGCGAAAGAGGAGTGAAGTGCTAATTCCACCTCGTTTTGTCACTAGCCCCATGCAATATTGATATTCTAGTACTTTCGTGATAGTGTACTTACCAGATTATTTTGAAAATATAGGTCACTTGTTAAAACTGGTATGCTGAAGTTTAAATCGTCATTACTTATAGAAGCATTGCTGCAGTTCACAGAAACTAAGTCATTCATATTCACTAAGCATTTGCACCTCTTGAGTTTCGAACAGAATAGAGCAGCATCCTGAAAATATTATTATTATTATTATTAATATTATTATTATTATTATTATTATTATTATTATTATTATTATTATTATTATTATTATTATTATTATTATTATTATTATTATTATTATTATTATTATTATTATTATTATTATTATTTTAATTTTTTTTAAATCTGTCACCACCACTCACGGGCAGAGCCCTATTCAGGGAGGGAATTTTGCAGGCCAAAATTTCATCCGCTTGCGCAAATTACACAGATGAGCAAAGACGAAGGCTTTAAAGTGAGAGAGATTAAATTCAGCAGGAAACACAGAAAAAGGAAGAGAATTCCAGCCCAAATTTGTTTTAAAGTTAAGGAAACGACCGCAGCGAAACTAGCACTGGAGTTACCAAATATCTACACAAAACTCATGCGCAGGCACAGCACCCCTAACCCCTTGTGCTACGAGGGAGTCGTAAAGGTGGTGGTACGGGAGTGGTAAGTTCCCTCGAACACCTGCCGCTGCGGTACTTATAGAAAAGAGATAAAGTTCCAGCATCGCGAAGCATAAATAGAGGGTCAGTGAACTGGAATACAGAACAGTTTATAAAGTGTTTTTGGCTTTTGACTTGACCCTGTCCAAAAGCCGGGTGAAACCAAAGCCCCCCCCAGATTGAGACAGTACTCCATACAAGGCGGAAGACCCTTGTAATAGCTGGAGTACTGAGAGAAGGAAAAACAGTCTCGCAGTCTAAACAGAACTCCAGTTTTTTCTTTGAGGCCGCCTAGCAACAGTTGTGATTTGAAGTTTCCAAAGACTTTTTTTGTTATGTTAAGGCCAAGGATTTGTTTATATTGTCACAGGAAAGAGGAAGAAAGCCATCGAAAGATATAGGAAAATTAGAAGGTGTTTTAAGAGAGGGAGATTTGTAGAGAAGTTGAGTTTTTTAAAGAATTAAATTTCCAAGGTTTGAGACGACCCCAATCGAAATTCTAACCAGATCAGCGAGAACTAGAATCGAAAGGTTAAGACGAAGAGGCTAATTCTAGAAAAAAAGATGAAGCAGAAATTGAAATAAGTTGAAGAGTGAAGGGTTGAGTCAATCGGCATATGAGTGGATAGGTTAGATGTGCAGGTGAAAAATATTAATGAAAAGTAGGAATAAAGTAGGAGATAAGACTCAACCCTGAGGAACAAGACTATTGACAGAAAAAGAAGAAGTCGCTTCCATCAACACAGCCGATATTGAAAGTGACCTTGAAAGAAAGCTAGAACATAAGTAAGAAAGAGAAGGAGGAAACTAAAAAAAAGGGAGCTGGAGAGCAGTGACGTGTCCCATACCCGGTCAAATGCTTTGGATATGTCAAGCGTGGCGCTTGACATATCCACCACGCAAGTCTCCCCGTAGTTCCTAAGAGAGGAAAACCAAAATCGGTTAAATAGGAAAGTAATATCGCCAGTAGACCTTGACGCCGAAAGCCGTACTGGCGATCGGAAAGAAGAGAATGAGATTCCAGATGTTCTAAGAAGTGAGAGTTAAGAAGGGTTTCAAAGATCTTAGATAGAATACAAGTGAGAAATATAGGGCGATAGTTTGAAGGATCAGAGCGGCTTCCTTTTTTCGGAATAGGTTGACATATGAGCGCTTCCAACACTGAGGGAAATTGCTAATATTGAGAAAAAAAGGAATATAGTTGAATCGAGGGGCTGGGTCCGCACGTAAGCACATTCCCTCAAATCTCGGGGAGACGCCATCCTGGCCACCGCCTTCCTAACGTTCATAGATCTTAGGAGCCCATGCATCCAATCAAATGTAATCTCATGCAAATACATAGGAAACCTGAGAGGAGAAGGAGGAGGAAGAGGAATGCCAGAATCATCCAGGGATGAGTTAGAAGAAAATAGGAAGCCAAAGAGATTGGCCTTTTCAATTGGAGAGTTAGGAACAGAGCCATCAGATCGAATAAGAGGAGAAAGGATAGATGATACAGTTGTTAGAGATGTTTTTGGCAAGAGGCCAGAAAGATTTGTCAGTAGGAGAACCAAGGAGGTTAGCGCACTTTCGTTTGATGAAAGCCCGCTTTGCTCGTCAAAGAGTATCGCTGCAGCGATTTCTAGCTGAGGGAAAATTAGCGTGAGTGATAGGAGGACGAGAATTTTTCCACTCCCGATACGCGCTGTCTCTAGCCTGAATTCCCAGAGATCAAGCACGATCGAACCACGGATTATGAGGAGAGAAAGATTTTAGTCGAAAGAAGGAATGAATTGCTCATCCCAACAGTGATTACAAAATCCAAGCGTCATCAGAGTTAAAACAGTCATTCCAATTATAGTTACGTAGAAGCGACGCAAAACCCCCCAATCAGCCCGATCAAAGTGCCAGAAAAAAACGCATAGGGCAGGATGGAGCTGTTGGAGAGGAAGTATTGAAATTAAAAGATATAAGGTTGTGGTCAGATTTACCGATAGGAGCGAAGGTGATGTATTTATAGAGAGAAGGACTAGTGGTGAAACATAGGTGATGTGTGTTCAAGAATTGGTTTTGACGATCCAGAATGTGTGTAGGTCCTTTGATTACCTGCTTCAGATCGTTGAGAATGCTGAATGATTCGGCCTGCTCTCCACCTAAATCAGTATGTAAGGACCCCAACAATTCAGTGTTGTGTACATTGAAATTCCCTAAATAGAGGATCTCAGTATTTGGATGAGAAGATATAACAGTCTCGTGAGAAGTAGTAAGATATTCAAAGAAAGAGTGAAAATCTGATCTGTTAGGATAACAGTAGCAGAAGCACAAGATTATTATGTAGAAGGAAGAAAGATTTTTAGCCACAGAGCGTCGAAGTAGGAGATTCGAGATTTCACGAGACGTGTTACAGGAGTGTTGATGTTTACATAGGCACACACTCCACCCTTCGGACGGAAATTATGAAATAAGTTATAGTTGGATACATTAAACGAGTTAAAAGATGAATTCTTAGCCATCTGAGTCTCGGACAAGAGCAAAAGGTTAGGGTTAGAGTTAGAGAGGTGATATTCCACAGAGGCAAAGTTAGAGTTTAAGCCGCGGATATTGTTAAAGGTAATGTAAAGCCCTCGCCTACGCAAATCTGCCATCTTTCACACTCACACACACACACACACAAATAAGAACAATAGACAAAAACAGACTAAAACAAAAGGAGAAACCGGGATAAAAATTGAACACACACTAAATACTAACTTAAAAAAATTTAAGTACTAAAATTAAATAGAATCATACTACTATACAATGAAAAAATAAAACTTAAACCTATACAACATTACTATACTCGGGTAAGCAATATTAAAATTTGTTAAAACGTATAGCTAAAAAATGAAAAAAAAATTAAAACTAAAACTTATCTTTTAAAACGCCAAACGCAGACCTCGCCAAAACGAATAAATGATTAATTATCGAGAAATGCAATTTAATAAAACTTTCAATTAAAACAAAAATATGATTTGAAAAACACACATACAATTTCACTAAACACAGCATAACATAATTATTATTATTATTATTATTATTATTATTATTATTATTATTATTATTATTATTATTATTATTATTATTATTATTATTATTATTATTATTATTATTATTATTATATTATATGATTTTTATCAATTAATTATTGAAATTATTAATTATTATTATTTTTATTATTATTATTATTATATTATTATTATTATTATATTATTATTATTATTATTGTTATTGTTTAATTGTTATTGTTATTGTTATTGTTTGTTATTATTATTCATTATTATTATTATTATTATTATTATTAAAATATTAACATTTTCTTCAAAATTAATTATTTTTATTAATTATTATTTTTCTTCTTCTTCTTCTTCTTCTTCTTCTTCTTCTTCTTCTTCTTCTTCTTCTTCTTCTTCTTCTTCTTCTTCTTCTTCTTCTTCTTTTTCTTTTTCTTTTTCTTCTTCTTTTTTTCTTCTTTTTCTTTTTCTTCTTCCGTTTGTTCTTCTTTTTCTTCTTCTTTTTCTTCTTTTCTTTTTCATATAGATACTGTTCCTTATAGTATCATTACTATCATTCCTTTTTCTGATCATAACGTGTATAAATCCTACCGCACTATTCCGTTTCCCACTCTTACCTCTGCTGGACATTCCAGAATCATATTTAAAACCAAATATTCTATGTTCTTCGTAAACAAATCAGTTATGAAATATAGCTTTATGTCGAATGTTCAATTCTCTCAATGTTTACATGTCTTGAACAATTCCATCAGTCCTATGTTTCAATCTCTTAGTTCTTTTACTTCTCCTACATGGGAATTATTCTTATAAACAAATAACAAATTCATGGATATAAAATCTGACACTCCCTTGCATTGTAATCTTAAATATCACATCAGTAAGGAATCATATTCCGTATCCGCTCATTCAAAAATCATAATATTCTTTTAATAATCTGTGGGCTTCTTTTTAAATTTCATGCACACTAATACTAAATCTACTTTTTTTTTACATTTCTCACCACCGCTCACGTCCACAGCAATATTCTAGGAGGGGGTGTTGCACACCTCAGATATTCAACAACTAGCGTAAATTACGCAGATGAGCACAGAAGCAGACCTTAAAGTGAGAGAGATTTAATTCAGTAGGAAACAAGAAAATATAAGAGAATTCCACAGAATAGAGTTGGCAGGAAAGAAGGAAGTACCGCAGCGAACTAGCCTGGAGTTACCAATATAAACACAAAACTCATGCGCTGACACAGCACCCCTTGTGCTACGAGGGCGTCGTAAAGGTGGAGGTACGCGAGTGATAAGTTCCCTCGAGCACTTGCCGCAGCGGTACCTATAGAAAAGAGATAAAGCACCAACTTCGCTCCGCAAAGATAGAGAGGGTCAAGTGAACTGGAAAGTGCAGAACAGTTTAATAAGCCCTTTTGGCTTTTGACTCGATCATAAAGAGGGGTGAAACCAGAGCCCCCTAGATATAAGAGATTATCATACAAGGGCGGGAGGAGGCCCCTGGTATATGCTAGAGTAACTGAGGTGAGAAAAAAAAGTCTCGCAATCTAAACTTAACTCCCAGTTTCTTTGAGGCCGCCTTAGACCGTTGTAATGTGAGGTTTCCAAGACATTTTTTTGTTTAGCTTTTCTATGATTTTATATTGTCAACAGGAATGACGAGAGAACCGTCGAAGAGATATAGGAGAAGTTAGAAGCGTTTTTTAGGAGACGGAGATTTGGTAGAATTGAGCTTTTTAAAAGAAATTGAATTTCACAAGGTTGAGACACCCCAATCGGAAATTCTATCCAGATAAGCGAGAAAAGAAGTCCAAAAGTTAATACGAGCAGGCAATATCTAGAAATTAAAAGAGGAAGCAAATTGAACAGAGTTGCAAGAGTGAAGGTCGACTCTCGGCAGTACCCATGAGTGGATAGAGTTAGATGTGCAGGTTGAGAAGATCATTAAGTTTATTTGAGAATCAAAGTAGGAGATAAACGAACTATGAGGAATACCACTATTGGACAGAAAAAGAAGAACGTTCGCTCCATCACACATCAGCCGATATTGAGCGTTTTGAAAGAAACTAGACGTAAGTAAGAAAGAGAGGAGGAAACCCAAAGAGGGATTTGGAGAGCTCAGTGATTCGTCTCAATATCCGGTCAAATGTTTGTGGATATGTCAATGCGTCACCACGCAAGTCTCTCCCGTAGTTCCTAAGGGCGAAACATTCGTAAAATCGTTAATAGGAAAGTATATCACCTGTAGACCATGAACGCCGAAGGCCAAGCTGACGTCGGAAAGAAGAGAATGAGATTCCCAGATGGTCTATAGAACTGAGAGTTAAGAAGGTGTTCAATCAAAGATTTAGATAGAATACAAGTGTCGAGCTATAGGCGATAGTTAGAAGATCAGAGCGGTTCCTTTTTTCGGAAAAGTAGTTCGACATGTGCTGCTTCAACAGCTGAGGAAATTGCTAGTATTTGAGACAGTAGAGATATAGTGAACGAGGGCGGGTAAGCCGTAAGCACCATTCCCTCAAAAAACTCGGGCGTAGGAATGGCCATCTGGGCCCAGCCGCCTTCCTAACGTTCTGATCTTAGGGACCCATGCACCCGATCAATTGTAATCTCAGGCAAAGACAAAGGACACCTGAGAAAGAGGAGGAAGGAGAATGCCAGAATCGTGTCCAGGGTTGAGTTAGGTCAAAAATAAGAGGCCGGAAGAGATTGGCCTTCATTGGAGACATCAGATGAATAAGACGAAGAGGAAGGGATTTCAGAATTGTTAGAGATGTTTTTGGCAAAGAGGCCAGCATAGATTTGCCCGTACTAGAACTAAGGAGGTTAGGGCAGTTTCGTTTGATGAAAGCCCGCTTTGCTCGTCGAAGAGTATTTCTGCTCTGCAGCGATTTCTAGCTGAGGGAAAATTAAGCGAGAGTGATAGGATGACGAGAATCTTTCCACTCCCGATAACCCTGTCTCTAGCCTGAATGCCAAGAGACCACAGCACGATCGAACATGGATTCAATGAGGAGACGAATGATGTTAGATCGAAGAAAGGAATGAACCTGCTCATACCGTCAACGATTAGAGCTCCCACTTTAGTGGCAGAACCAAGTGTCATCAGACGTCAAAACAGTCATTCAGATTATAGTTAGCGTAGAAGCGACGCAAAGCCCCAATCAGCCCGATCAAAGTGCCAGAAAAAAATCATAGGGCAGGATGGAGATGTTAGAGGAATATTAAAATTACCGATGTAAGGTTGGTCAGATTTACGATTAGGCAAAGCGAAGGTGGTGTATTTATAGAGAGAAGGACTAGTGGAACATAGGTGAAGTGTGTTCAAGATTGGTTTCGACGAACCCGGAATCGTGTGTGGTCCTTGATTAGTTGGCTCCAGATTGGTTGAGAATGCTGAATGATTCGCCTCCTCCCCACCTAAATCGTATGAGAGGACCCAACAATTCAGTTTTGTGTACATTGAAATTCCCCTCATTATAGAGAACCTCATATTTTGGATAAGATATAAATCTCGGGAAAATTAGTAGATATCAAAGAAGAGTGAAATCTGTTCTGGTAGAAGAACAGTAGCAGAGCACAAGATTATTGTAGCAGAAGGAAGATAAGATTTTGAGCCACAGAGCCTCGAAGTTAGACGATTCGAGATTCACGAGACGTGTTTACAGGAGTGTTATGTTTACATAGGCACACAACTCCACCCTTCGAATAATTTTATAAAAAATATAAGGGTTTTTTTTTTTTTAATAGTGGATACATTAAACGAGTTAGATAATGAATTCTTAGCTATCTGTGTCTCAGACAAAGCAAAAGGTTAGGGTTATAAGTTAGAGAGGTGATATTCCACAGAGGCAAGGTTAGAGTTTAGGCCGCGGATGTTGTTAAAGTTAATGTAAAGCCCGTGCGCCCACGCAAACCTGCCATCTTTCACACAACACACACACACACACACAACACACACACCCACACAACCCAACGCACACGAACACAGAACAAATGCGGAAAGCACGTAAAAAAAAGGAAGAAAACCGGATAAAGTTGAACACACACTAAATACTAACTAAAAAATTTAATACTATAATTAAATATATTCAGCTATATACAATGAAAAAATAAAAACCTTAAACTATACAACTTTACTACACTCGGGTAGGCAGATATTAAAAATATTTAAAACCTACACTAAAAAATGAAAAAAATGAAAAAAAGGTGAGAAGATCATTAATGAAAAGTAGGAATAAAATAAGAAATAATACAAAACCTGAGGAACAACCACTATTTTAAAGAAAAAGAAGTGCATATAGTCCTCATCAACAACAGTCGATATTGAGCGATTTGAAAGTAAACTAGACATGAGTAAGCAAAGAGAAGAGGAAACCCAAAGGAGGGAGCTTGGAGAGCAGTGACGCCAGCCATACCCGGTCAAATGCCTTGGATTTTGTCCAGCGCCACCACGCAAGTCTCCCCGTAGTTCCTAAGTGGCGGAAAACCATAAATAGTTAGATAGGATAAGTATAAAACTCCATAAGAAACCCCCCTTTTTTTGGGGGGAGCGCCCAAATAACTTGTGATCACCCTAAATCTAATTCTGAATTCTCAGTTTCTGATATTTTGAATGAGGAATGTGCATTAACTACAAATCAATATTGTTTTATAAATCCTTCTCATATATTAAAATCATTAAAATTAATAAATTCCTCCATAATTAACGTACCTGTATTATTTTCATTTTTAAATCATACGTTCACTCAATCCCCTTATTTTGTGAAATCCCTTAAAATAATATGGGATAATCAATTAGATTATATTAACTCATCCTTGAATCACCATTCAACCCTTTTCTCATATCTGCCTACTCTTTCTTACGCTTCCAGCTCATTTATTATCGCAATAATCACCATGTCCTGCATATTATTTAACATCATCTTTAAAATAAAAAACAAAGCTAGAGCTACTCCTCCCGTTACTAATATATCCGTAACACCTAACAACGCTCTAACTACTCGACCTCCTTTAGACTTAACACCCGACTTGGACCATCCATCATCCGCTTACTACCCCGTATACAACGTGCCATTGACAATGACGATGACAATAATATAGAAATGTACAACACTCTTCCTCATCCCATTCCTATATCCTTACATCTTCATTGATACTATATCCTAATTACCTAATTAATCTTAACCTCCTAACTGCATTGGCGAAACTGAATTCATTATGTGAACAGAGTGAAATGGCCTATTGGACTGCAATGGTTAAGGTTAGTGATTTCTAATGATCACAAAATATGCAAAACAGCCTTCATCTTGTTGGGAGGCTTATATAAGACGTAATCTTATATTTAAAGTGACTCATTGACTCTTGCACCAATAAGTCACCGATAAATCTACCTAGAAAAATCACAAGTGCCACTCCCCATTCTCTTCAAGATTTTATTTTTTATCGAAACCAGTGAGTAATAATTTTTTAAATAATAATCTTTGTTAATTAATTTGAATTACACAAATATTTATAGTTTGTAAATGTGAAATATAATGTGGCTACAAGTGCAGTATATGCTGAAAGCAGACAAATATTCAATGACACTTAGGAACACAACACACTGCGCACACAAGCCGATATATATATATAATATAATATATATATATATATATAAATATATATATAGTTGATAATGAATATAGTAAAAATAAATATATATAGTATATATTATTATATAATATATAGTATATATAATATTATATGTGCATTTAAAATGTGACTCCGTTAATATTAGGTTAGCTTAATTTAGGTGTACAGTATTGGTTAGGTGGTTAGTTAGGTTATGTGGTAGGGCTAGGTAAGTTAAGTTAGGGTAGGTATTGTTATGCTAGCACTTGATAAGTTAAAAACTAGGAATTTATTAAAAGATAACGTTACATTAATATATTGATTTTCGCTCCTGGATTCAACCACTTATAATGAAAATTATGATATAGTATATATATATATATATAATATATAATATTTAATATAATATACTATATATATATAGATATATCATATATATATATTATATATATAATATATATCATATAGTATAATATATAATATAATATGAAACTTAACGTAAACGTAACGTAACTTTAACGTTACCTAACCTCATTCACCCCTAGAAAATCTACTTATGTATCATAGAGGCACTGCGAAAAAATTTTTATCCGACCTCCCGTCGTGGTACCGTTAAGTTAATCGGTCCATTATATATATTTATATATATTATATACTATAATATACTAGTAATAGTAATATAATAATTATAAATATATAGATATATTATATATATATATCATATAATATATATATTATGAACAATGTATAGATATATAATAAATTGTATCACATTATATTATTATTATTATTATTATTATTATTATATAATATTATTTATTATTATTATTATATTATTATTTGGTAAACAAAAATAGCAAATAAGTGATAGGAAAACCGAAGATCTAACCAAACGAATGAGGGTTTTTACGTAAATATTACTAAAGTTCATAATAATATATATATATAGTATTATATTAATGAATATATAATAAAAAATATAATATTAATATATATATATATATATATATATATAATATATATAAGTAATAATATATATATATATATAATTATAATGTATATATATAGATATATTAGAGAAGAAAATGTTGGAAAACAAATCGGCTGTGTTAGTCGATGATCTAAGAACAAAAAACTTAAAAGAGTAGTAATGTGTGATTAATAGTAGAGTGGTAGAGGTATATAAGATATAGAGGAAGGAATATATGGAAATTATAGATATGAGACACGAGTTATTAAGTAACGTGGGGAGTGTTAAGCAATGTGCGGTGTAACAGGGTGGGTTTACGTAATGTTGCGCGTCTCGATATAGTGTTAACATATCGTCTGTAGGTAGTGTAGAGGATGTCTGAGTGGTGATACATCTGGTAAGCGAGATAGGCGTCTTGATTGGTATGCGGTCTGTTTCCGTATGTGGACATGCAGATATATGGATGCGGTGTGTGCGATGTAGGTGTCAGCACTAGTTGAGAGTCGTTTGGACGTATTACTATTGTGTCATATGCGTGTCAGTTCTCTCTATATTGCTAGTGAATACCTATGAGCTGAATATATAATAAAATATATATAATATATTAAAATAGTTATATATATATTAAATATATAATATTATATATATTATATTATAAATATGATAAATAATTTATTATATCTAAATTATATATATATAAGAATATTATTATTATATGTATTATATTTATTAATTATATTATTGATATTAGTATTATTATTTTATATTATTATTATGTTATTATATATATATAATAATATGATATAAAAATATAAGTATAAATATATTATAATATATATAATATATATAATTAAATATATATATTATACGTATATATAGTATATACTAGTCGAAGGTATTTGGTGGTATTTGGTAATGAGATCGGCTTATGTATATGACTATAATATTAATATATAGATATATATTATATTGATGATAAGGGAATGATGATGCAGAATGTAGTAGAAATTTGTGAATGCAGTAAGGGCTGGTGCATATTAAAATCGTTAGTGGATAAAAGGGACTAAGTCTTTGAGTGCGCTAGGGTCTTACGAGGTATGTTTGTTCAACCATGTGTTATATGGGATAAAGAGGATGAAGGTAGTGAGAGGTGATGCAGCGTGGACGGGAGCGCGAGTAGGGAGAGTGTGAATGCTAAAGTCAATAATTGTAAGTACAATTGAGATTTTGTGAGGTATTTGTAGGTAGTCTGGGTGCTCATTAGTCTATCTGATTAGAGCAGTCTCTCTGCTGTTGAGTACTTCGTTATTGCTATGCGCAGGTGGATTAGTAGGAAGGAGCGAGAGAGTTCTGGAGTGAAGGAGTGCGATATAGTAAGATTTGGGTGTGTTGTATTTGAGGATATGGCTAGAGATGGCGCAGATGGAGAGGTGTCTATAGATATTCGATATTTCGGTCGCAGATGGGTGAGTGTATAGTGAGTAGTGATATTAGTATAGTTGAGAATGGTGAAAGGACGAGTGAGACGATATTCTAGTGTCGTGTAGATGATGCGAAATACTCTATAGTGCTGATGCAGTCGGGCTGAGAGGTGTAGACGCGGAAATAGCTAGATATGATAGTATCATGCAGATGGAAGGTTACTTATGAGTAATCAGATAGTGGTACATGTGTTCTATGTGTAAGAATGTCTGAGATGAGAGAGGTATATAGAGATCGTACATATAGGTGTCGGTCTGCGGGAGTCGTGAGAGAGCAGGCTTCGCTCTGACGTGTCTCTAGAATGGTGGGATGGTTTGATCGGAAATGTGAGTATGGCGTACAGCGACATGGATTGTGTCTCAGACGTTATATAAGATGATGGAGTTCATATGAGGAGAGGTGGTGATTCTGCGAGAGCAGTGTGGTAGAGAGTGGTTATGGGACGATTGGGCATCGTAGATGTGGAATTAAAGTGATAGTGATTAGAGAATCGGAGGAGTGTAATGTATGGGTGAAGCGTGTAGCAGCTTGTGGACTACGGAGTATAATCGTGCGGATGGATACGCTGAGATAATGGCGAACATCATATTGAGAGATTATGGAATATGAAGTTATGATATACAGTGATTCAGGTGTGCGTGCTGAGGGAGAGAGACGGGTTCCTATTTCGGAAGAAGATCGCGATTTTCTGACGCTAGTAGCGTCTAGAGAGGTGGTGTTACTGTATAGTTCGATCTCGTCTAGATACATGTGTAGTGTAGGTATAGCTAGCAGAGTATAAAGTAGTTATTGAGTAGTCGTAAGATCTCATGTTATAGATAAGAGAGAGCTATGTAGATGTGGTGCAAGAGACGTAGTGACGATACGTATGTATTAAGTACGAGACTATACTCGACGAGCTAGTTCATGGATGCGTATGTATAGGAGCTAGTTGTGATATTGTATGTCGCGAGTAGCGAGTTGATCTAAAGCTACCGCTGATAGTCTGGTGGAGGCGGCTGTAGGATGCTCTACGAGATGTCATGGAACACGAGATTCATGGCGCTATCTAGTGATCGAGAAGAGTTGGAAGAGTATACGATGCTGTGATTATAATTAGGGGGCTACAGGTAGTCTAGAGTATACGTGGTACTAGATCAGGATAGTACGGTCGTACGAATCGAGCAATAGTAGTGAATCTGTCTGGCGTATAGTCGACATTATTATATCGAGAGAGAGAGAACTGTGACATTTGACGAGATTTATGTTGCCTGTAGAGTTTATTCTATCATATGGGTTGAGCATTAGTCTCCTACAATTATTGTATACTCTATGTAGTAGTAGTAGTAGTAGTAAGTTAGTAGTATTTATATATGTTAATTAATGTATAGTAGTATTACTAGTATCAGATTGCGGAGCCTGTAATTTTTTTTTGCCGGCTCCGACACCATTATTTTAAAACTTTTCGGCTCCGCTTCGACTGAGGCTCCGACTCCACAGTTTTGAAATTTTAGGGCCCGGCTCCAAAACCACCTTATTTTATACTAATGTTTTTTCATTCCGACCCACAAAAGACAATGCAGCCCTGCGCTGTAATAATATATTAATATATGGGGCAGCAGCATGGTGTAAAAGGAAGGCACCTTCAAATCTCTCTCTCCTCCTCTCTCTCTCTTCTCTCGTCTCTCTCTCTCTCTCTCGTCTCTGCTCTCTCTCTCTCTCTCTCTCTCTCTCTCTCTCTTCTTACTTTAATATTTTTACCAAATCGAAACAAGAATTTAAAAGAAAAAGAAAAAATGTATTTAAAAATATCAAGAATTATAATTGAAAGAAGAGGAGAGGAGAGGGAGAGGGAAGGAAGTAGGAGGAAGATCAAAGCCAAAATAACATATCAATGAGGGGGGGAGGAGAGATACTCTATATATTATTATTATTATTATAATTATTATTATTATTATTAATTATTAAGTAGTAGAGAAGTAGTAGTTAGATAGTAGTAGTAGTAGCATATTTCGTTTCTATTAATATAGTAATTGAAACTGTTAGTATTCAACACTGACACTACACACTATACTACTACTACTAACTACTTACTAATACTAATAATAAAATAACAAAAAAATGAAATTAAAATTAAATAATAATATAATTAATAAATAATAATAATAATAATAATAATAATAATAATAAAGTACGGCTAAACGATGGTATTTAAATAGAAAAAAATAATTGTAGGAGTCGTGACTGATAAAAAACTTTTAAAGAATATAAGTTAAAACCCTCTCCTTTTCAAACACACACAAACATACACTAAACACACACACACAGCTGACACATATATATATATATTATATAAATATATATATATATATATATATATAGAATATATATAATATATATATATATATATATTAATATGAATATATATTATATATATATATAGAATAATATTAAATATATTATATATATAGTATAATATATATTATATAGATTATATATTACGGTTTTTTTTGAGCATACTGTTTTGGGTAATATATTTTTACAATCTTAGGATAACAAAGTTATTTTACTTGGCCTTGATAATATTATATATATATATAATAAATATATATATTTATATATAATAATATAAATTATATATTAATTATTAATATTATTAAATAAATAAAAAATTAAAATGAATAATAATATATATATATTATATATATATTTATAGTGAGTGGGTGAGTGGTTTGTTTTCCTCACTTGACTGAAGTACGATAGCAGATGAAATAATATAATAATAATATAATAATATATAATAAAATAATAATAATAATAATAATATAATAATAATAATAATAATAATAATTTCTAGAATCGTAATCCGGACCGGATTCGATAAATTGGTAAATTTTAGTAGTCGGAATCGTTGGATTCGAAGTCGGATATTAATAATAAGTTGTTGGAATCGGAACTAAGATAATACAATAGCGCAATTGCAAATCGATTATCTCAAACATCCGATGCAGTTATACATCTTTTCATTCCTTAGAACATAAGACGCACAAACACCCCTCTCCTCCTCTCTCCTTTCCCCTCTCTCTCTTCTCTCATCTCTCTCTCTCGTCTCCTCCTCTCTAAGTCATACACATTCTCTCAACACACACACACACACAGACACACACTTCACACACACCACACACACCCACAGCACACACGCAGGGACACACAACACCACCAGAGTGCAATCTATGTTCCTCTTCTAGTTTATGTTACTGTCCTCCGTATTCTCCTAAACATTACGTTAAAATCGTTGTCAAGTATGTCCTCATGTGAAGGATTAAAGAAAATCCATCCAAAATCTATTTTTTCCAATTATTTCAATACTCATGTATAGAAACATACGGAAAACTTCCAAATAAGACAGTAAGACACTGCCCAGTCAAACAAAGCAAATAGACAATCCCTCAACATGCTCATCGGCAAAACCACACAACAGATCCTAGATATGCACAGTCTTGCACAATAAAACCAACTAGAATTAAAGCAAAAACTAGATAAATATAGGTACGTGCTAACATACTGTTTGTTCAAGTTTAATAATATTTGTCAAATAGTTAAAACATCGTTTTTTTTTTCAGCCATTTTGAGAAATGGTAACCTCTCCTTATGGACCGAAACCCGCATGAAGAGGCCGAGGGACCACACTGAGGGTGGATTTCGGTATATAGCTAATAGTAAAACTAAAACCCAAGCCAAATTTGGCTTAGGCACTTTTATAATCATGATGCCCAACCATTTATTACTATCCAGGTCCTTTTAAGTATTCGCAAGTGGTCATAGTCAACTATCCTCTGGGAAAAATCATTCCAAAAATTAACAACACTATTACTGATGAATGAATGTTCTAATCAAAATTTACTGTCTTTCATCTTAATAATTTGCCCTGGTCTCTCTATCCATAAAAGGAATTTTGGTCCGCCGTATTATCCATCAGATTAAATAATGTTTGTGAGTGACTTCATCATCGATCATCAATCATCATCATCACCACCAAAGTACACTTGCCCTCTAAAAAAAACTCGCTTAATAAAGAAAACATTACAAACTCTTTCAGCTCTCCTTAGTCTCTGTCATTAAAGATTAAATTAATTTTCCAATATATAAATCTAATCCAACTACATCCCCCGGTCAAAATCTAAATTTCCTTAACCCTAATCTAACCCCCCCCCCTTCCAAACCATAAAGTAAAATTCTATGTTAACAACACTGGAACAGTAAAGACACATTGAAATACAAGTCATCTGTCATATGGGCAATGTCAAAAATCGACTGTGCAACTGATTTACCTAGCACACTATCTATACTACTACATCTACTACTACTACTACTAATATATATATATAATTATAAGTAATAATAATGAATCAGAAATAGAAAATTGCAACTTCCGTTATATTATAATGAATAATAAATAATAATAATAATCAATATAGATCATAATAATAATAATTAATAATTGGTAAAATCTTATATAAAAAATAAAAAAGTGTAAACATATAAAATAAATAATAGAATAAAACCATTGCAATGGTGAACAACAACCAACAACAACAAACAACAACAATAAAAATATATAACTAATGATAAATAAATAATTTAACAAGTATTTGGATAGGTTTCTAATGCAGCAGAAATTTGAGAATTGTATTCAAACAAAATATATCTGGTACTACATTTGACCTTCGAATCAAAGGGCTTATATATATATATATATATATTATATATATATATATATATTAGTAATAGCTATATATACTATCTATATATATATAATATATTAAAATATATATTTAGTATATATTTGTATACTATAATATATATATAATATGGTATTGATGATAATGATAATAAATGATTATAATTAGTGTATGGTGAGGCGGTGTATTTATGAGTTTGTTATACTAGAATGTTTCTTGTCGTAGAAATGTGCTTTATTTATGTATGTGTTAAATATATAAATTTTATTTATTTTATTTATATATAAGTATAGATTTTATTATAATAAAAAGCACCCGATAGCTCAGTGGTAGATCTCTCGTAAGCAAAGTGAGGATCCCCGGTTTGCAAATGGTCGGTGTGAGAATGTGAGCTATTCACTCCTTGGGCTTGGCTTCGTCCTGCTCGGACGATAAAAAAAAACTTTGTAAAAACATTATCCCTACACTAGATAAGGGCTCAGCCCGTGAGAAGCACCAACAATAAAATATAAAATTCAAATAATAATATAATATATATATAGATAATATAATAATATATATATATATATATATATATATATATAAAATATATATATAATAATATATATTACATGATGTGTAAGTAGCCCGCTTTAGCGGTAATCCGAGTCATGTTTATTCGTTAATTTTTCGGATAAATGTAAAGTTTATTCGGATACGTGTTACCCAATATGTATGAGGTATATCAAGATAGTGTGTTTCGAACACGTAAGGGTGAATTGTTCAGCTATTGCTGAAAAAATATTCTCACATCTGAGGTATTTATTTTAATTCCTTATAAGTTTTAAAAATGTGATCATTAAAATATTAATGAAAATATGAAGACAGCAAACCATATATCAATATGTACTAATGTGAATATTAAGCAATTTATTGCTTCAGAATTTTTATTTTATAATTTACGTGTATAATTCTATATATATATATTATTATATAAATAATATATAATATATAATATATTAATATAATATATTATATAATTATTATATATATATATAAATATATATATAATATTATAAATATATATATATTATTAAATAAATACATACTAATTAAATCACTCATAGGGTAAATGCAGCAGCGAGCGATGGTGTACATGTGCGTGGGCAAGATCCCTCGCTCTCTAATGCGCCGCTGCGCGTGTAGCGTGTGCCCCAACAGAACCGTAACGGCACGCGCTCGCGCGCATACGCGCATTAGAAAGCCAGCGCTGGTCAACGAGCAGCGTTCATGCATGCATCGTAACGCCAGCCTGCTTGTGCATTTTAAAATACATGTTCATAGTTTGGTGTGTAAATGTGTGCATTAAATTACAGACTTATGTTATTTTAATATTTAATATCGATTTGCATGAAAGCAAGAACTATCAGTAAAGTGTGGATATTTGTCTTATCCTCTTGAAACAATGATATCTTATTGTTTAAAATATACCCTAAGACATAAAGTAAACAATCAAACTAACAACGAGTACCATGTTATTATGAATATTTTCCATGAAGTTTGTAAAACAATGATTTCCGATATTAAGTCTTGCTAAAACCGGGAATAAAACCAGACATTAAAAATACATTAACGTGAATATAGAATATCGATATAGGTGATTTTGGTTTAGAGCGACAAGCTGATGCCGAAATCCGATTCCATCTTCTCAAACGACTCACAATAGTTACAGGAAAAGGAGTATACATGGGTTTGGAATCCCTGGCAAATTTATGCGGAAACTGTACAAAAAAAAAAAAAACAAAAAAAAAAAAAAAAAAAAAAAAAAAAAAAAAAAAAAAAAAACACCATATCTCAAAAACTACAAGTAGCTACGCGAAAAATGAAATCATTACTCGGAGTCCAATATGCAAAAACTATAAATGGTAAAATGTAAAAATAAAAAGCATAAATAAATAATATAATATACAAATATTGGTATTTTTATTTTTTTAGAGAGAGAGGGAACAATAGAAATATAGGGTAATTTATTCTGTATAAAGTATTGACAACGCATTGAGGGGCTGAGCCGAACGGGGAACACAGTGGGGGACGTTTTTCCATACCCCCGTAGGGAGGGTCGGAGGAAACCCCGCGACACCCAAAACCAAAGAGCGGGGTTCCGGAGACCCTCCCCGGAGGGGGGAATTAGTCCTACCCCGTATTTCCCGAGGCCGAGAGACCGACTCCTGCCATCGGTGCGGTAACCCCTTGGGGTATTCTTTATTAAATTCGAAAAAAAAGCAAAAGTTTGTGAGAGAACAGGTTTTATTTTACTACGAGTAATGTTCCAATAAAAGGTGTCTAAATAGCGCTCTCTAATCGATATTACTTGAAATTATTAGCAAGTAATAATTTTTTATTTTGCGTTTTATTTTTTACCTTTCGCTATCTAAAAATTTAGCCAAGATTCCAAAATGGATTCCTTTTTCGCTGAGCTTATAGGAGTTGTTTGAGATATATTCTTTTTTTCTTTTTTTTGTTCTTTTTGTTTTTTTTACATTTTCCGCCCTAGAATTTACCAGGATTCCACAATGTATTCCTTTTCCCTGTGGCATTGTAGTTTTTGAATATGGATTGATGACAGTTGTCGCTCTAAACCAATTTTCATATATATACGTATATATATAATAATTATATATATATATATATTATTATATCATTATATATATAATATAATATATATTATATATATATATATATATATATTATATATATAGATAATAAAATAATATATATATATATATTATATATAATAACATTGACATTATATAATATTATGAATAATATATATATATATAATATATATATGATAATATATATATATAATAAATATAATATATATAATATATAATATATAATATATAATAGTATATATAATAATATTCATATATATATATAATATAAATAATATAATATATAATATATAATATATTATACTATAATATAATATATTTATATATTATATATTATATATAATAATATATATATATATATATATAAATAATTATATATATAGTATATACAAAACAAAAAATAATAATATTAAAATAATCAAATAATAATAATAATAATAGATAATAATAATAATATAATAATAATATGATAATAATAAAAAATAATAATGAATAATAATAATTATAATATGAAGAAGAAGAAGAAGGAAGAAAAGAGCCTAGGCTACACTTGCTGAATAGAGCCTATTTCATCAATCAAAACGTGATTGCGTCAGCAGAATGAGAAAGGTTGAAATAAATGTTTTGTTATTTTTTCAAGGTTAGAAATTTTAGGATAATGTTATTTTTTTTCCTTTTTTAATTTCCTTTGTTGTTGGAATTAAGTAAATTTGGAATGAAACACTTTCCTCTCTCTCTCTCCTCTCTCTCTCTCATCTCTCTCATCTCTCTTCCTCTCTCTCTCCCCCTCACTCCTCTCTCCTCCTCTCTCTCCTTCTCTCTACGAGCTTCCCTTTTAATAATATAATATATAAATTATATATTATATATATATATATATGATATATATTATATATTATATATATATCAATATATATAATAGTATATTCTTCTCTCTCTCTCTCTCCTCATCTCTCTCTCTTCTCTTCTCTCTCTCTTCTCATCTCTCTCTCTCTCTCTCATCTTCTCTCTCTCTCAACAAATTCTTTTTTTTATCTTTTCTTTTTTTCTCGTCGCATGTCACATTGTCTTCTCTCTTCTTCACTTTCTTTCTTCCTCTCTCCCTTTTCCTTGTCATTTATTCCTCTAACTATTCTGTTTACCAAATTTCGAGACATGCTTAAGTAATAGATGGACTGTAAAGAACCCAAAAGCAGTTTAAGCAACCAGAGAAAAACTGTCTTTACTACAATCCAGTGGAACATTTAAAAAAATTTTTCAGTGATGAATATCAGTTCAGTAGTGTTTTAAAATAGATTAAACCATTAGGCGGGGTGGCGGAAGAAACCGACCGTGGTTTTGGTGGATAGAGAGTAAGTATGAGCAAGAAAATAATTTCAACGAAAAGGCGCAGATGGTTTAAAAAAAATATATTCAGGGATAATTTAGGTAAGGTATGATTAATGAAAATTAAGGAAAAGAGAAAAGCTTAATAACAATTCAATAAAAATAGGCAAAGAGAGAGGCAGAAAAATTAATTTAGCAAGAATAATGGACCGAGAAGTTCTGTTAGAGTGCCTCTATTAAATTTAAAAGTACGAGGAATCTGGGACCATTTGGCCACTTAAAATTGATGCAACAATTTAAGTGATCAGATTAACGGAATTGGTCAACATTTTCAGTCCTTATTTGTGCAATGTTTACAACTGAGGAAAGGATTGGATAATAGTTGGTAGACCTAGATCGTGTTCTGGTATGTGCAAATGTATAAAATACTTCACAAAAATCGGAATGTTCAGTGTAAATAGAATTAATCTTTACTGTGAACGGTATTAACCCAAGTAAAGCCGGCAGGCTCAAGGTAATATATGTAAGAATCTGACTGAAAGGAGCGTGTAGTACCTAGTATGTTCCATACACAAGGCACTGTACTTGTGATTTTTTAAGGAATCTAATACATCTTCTGATTGTAAATGGAAAA
>JABUQX010093354.1:0-46799 GCA_015478945.1 Trachelipus rathkii | reverse complement strand
TGTAGTGAATTATATAATACTCGCCACCATACAATCTGTGTGACGAGACTTTACGTATAATCCAGTAGAAGTTTATGGTATTAGTGGGCTATGATCATATATTGATAACATAATATATACTCTTATTACTATATAAACATATATATCTATATATAATATATTATATTATATTTAAATATCTATAAGACTTATGTAGATCTGACCATATTAGCAAAAATATAAAGAAATCAACTAGAGAAAGAGATTCAAAAAACTCAAACAAAATAAAAAAAAAATACATACTAATAAAAACATAATAGAAAAAAATAAAAACGAAAAATGAAAATTGTTAATACAAACAATATAAAAATAAGAAAAAAAGAATCAAAAAATATTACACACCAAGATCCGACACCACAAAAAAAAAAGGAATAATATAAAAAATTCTGTCTAATTCGTTGCACGTCAAAATGAAGAAGTCAAGTCCAGACAATATAAAATTAGAGGTAGAAGATAAACTTTGAAATTATAAATAATTTTTCGAACTGTCATTTCTCTTTTGGGAGTTCGCCCCATATTTCTCGTTTAAAATTTGTATTTTTATTAATCAATCATTTGTTTATCTTCAATGACCTTCTAGATAGAAAAACTACCGACTTTCAAATTATGGAATCATTAATATTAAATCAATTTTATCGTAAAAGTTTTGGTAAAAATATATTACGGAATCATGATATAGGGTCCAATATCTCATTAATAATATTAATAATTTTTTGACAAATTAAACTTCTTGTGTTCTTAAAATAATTGCAAAAATCTTATTTTTATATAAAATACAAAAAAAAACAATATAAAATCGATGGACAAGTAATATAAATAAAAAAATAATATATTCCAAATAATAAGTCAGAAACTATTTTACAACACTCGTCATTTTTATATCGTTTCGGAGACGCTGCTTTCTAAAGTGTTCTTTGTTACTTGAGTTTTGATTGAAAATTTAGCATAATACTTACACGCATCCGTAAGCATTACTTTGCTTTCATCACCTTTATTAGGCCTAGTAATCGTATCACGAGTAAGTGTGCATGGCATTAATGATTACAATCTTCTTGATTTATTTTAGCTTGAGCTTATTGTGTCTGTCGCAGCTTTCATGATAAAAACAAAACTAAGCAGCATATCACTTAATTCTTTAGGGTTTTTGCTTTCTAGATATTTTATCTAATATAATTTAGATTTTGAGAAAGAATACTACCGAAAAACCCACCATTATAAAAGATTTTTAAATGCAAAGTTAACTTTATATTTAAAGTTGGGGAAGTATCCAGTCTGTGGCATATGATACTTATTTCATTTATTTCAAAATTTGTCATTCGTTCGCAAATTCAATGCAAGTCAGTACGAGAAATCGCTTTGGCTAGAACCCGAGAACTGTCCCTTTAAATGAAGAAACTTTATTATATTGGCCATATTCTACTTAATAGCTTGAATACAGTCTAACGTTGGACATTAGATTTATAATAAAATAGATTTATTTAATCAAGAAAATAAAAAAAGAGATAGTAACTTACATTATAAATTACGTAAGTAACGCCCTACGCACCTTATATATACTTTTTGAACTATATACAAATCTGAAATTCGTTTATTATATATATAATAATAATCTATATAATATATAATATAATATTATATATAATATACTATAAGTATATATATAAGTAACTATTATTTGATATAAAATAAAAACGATTATAAATAAAAAATTAAAGATAGACATATATAAATAATATAATATATAATTATGTAATATATTAACCACTTTTAATTTATATCTTTGTGTTAGATGTCTTTAAAATTTAAATTAAATTATATATTTAGTAATTTAATTTAATGATATTATTATTAATTATTATTCTATATATATATTTATATTTATATATATATAATATATATATATATATATACTAATATATTACATATATATATAACTATATATATTATTAATATTTAATTATATTTATATATATATATAATTATAATTATTTAATTAATATTCTATTTACGAGTGCAGATTAGTTTTTTTCTTATTCATTATTACATATACTTATATTTATTATTTATATATAACTCATATATATTCTATCATATACAAATATACAGGTTAAGTACTATAATAATACTAATGTATATATTATAGTATCGCTATTTTTAATATTTACATTAGCAGTTATGCTAGTTAGTTTAAATATTATTATTATATATAATCAATTTTATAATATTGCTATATAATTTGATAATTATCATATTATTATTAAAATTATTTCTGTCACTGAAACAGGTAAGTTACCCAATGTAAGTTAATACTATGAATGATATTAAAACTCAATAATATTATAATATATACTATCTATTCTAACTATTACCTACCTCTTTCATATCTCAGATATTATTCATCACTACGTCTAATATTATATAAACTTATTCATATTGTGTGTGTATATAGATAATATATTATGGGATATATATTTAAAAAACAAACAAATTGTAATTAAAATAATTAGATATAGTATAGTCTATATAGTATATAACAATATATATATATTAGTGTGATTATGATGTTGTTGTAAGTAAATATATAGTTATATTATGTTTATATTATGACTATATCTTAAGTATATTAATATTTAGTTAGTCGTATATATAGTGATAGGTGAATATAGTATTTTTATTCATATTTATATTATAATATAATTATTATTATTATTAATGATATATAATGAAATATAAGATAAAAAATATACTAATCATTCATATAATTATTTATAATATGGTATATATATAATTGTGAAATATTGGACGACTTCAAGGTCACTCGTTTTGATCCTTTGTTAATGGAACTTAAAACCTTTGGTACCGGTTATCATTCATTATACCCATGCACATCTCATGTGTAGGATTTTATGGTAACTCTGTGCGCTTCTTTATTTTCCCCGCTAATATTTATCTTCCTCTATTTAAGTCCCCCGCGTCTCGTCCGAGCCCTCGAGGAGAAATCTAGGGTGTTTACGGCATAAGACTCGCTCGCAAGATGTTGGAATCTATCAATATACATTTGTAGTTTAATATTTTCGTTAGTGCCGTATCATAATTTTTTTATATATTTTAAATTATGTATTATTGAATAAATTGTATTATACTTTTTATATGCTCACCATACCTCTTATTGAATTAAGGGCATTGCCCGTGTAAGGGTGGTGGTTATCCATGTAACAGATAACACTTTATTACGGACAATATTTTTCTATTATATTATACTTACTTAATATTAATAATAAGTTAGCTATTATGTTTTAATATTTACATTTTTGGTACTATTAATAATTAATATAAATTATATATAATTCTAAATTATAAAAATATTTCCATATAAGGCTATATATATTCTTCTCAAATATCTCTTCCTCTCTCTTCTACTTGGGATAATATAATTCCACTTATAATTTATTATTGATTAGATATAATAATTATAATATACTTTCATTTATACTCTCATATTTTCTTTCTATTTAATATCATTATTATAAGTGCTTATCATAAATTCAATTTATAAGTAATTTAATTATAATTTATATAAATTATCATTATTATAATACTTATCTAATATAATATTCAATTTTGTGAGTGAAGGGTTCATCTTAAAATTATAATATATCTATTATACTATATATTAATATAAGATATATATATATATTAATAATATATATATATACTATATATGTAATATATATATAATTATTTAAGATATTATTCAATTATTATATAATTATAATTATATATTTACTATATTAATTAAATTATTAATTAATCATATTTTACTCACAATATATATTAGAGATAATATAGATTGATGTATTAGATATTCGTTAATTGTTTAAGAAACCTTAGCCTCTATGGAAAAAAGATAGATAAGACAGACATAGCTAATAATGTTTAATTATCTTTGAACATTGAACTTGTATTTTATCTGAGATCTTTGAAACTGTAAATATTGTAATTAACAATCTTGATAATGATGGAAGTTGGAAGGGTTGTATTTCTTGGTATAATTATTTAAGTTTTTGAGATGCGTAAAATAAAAATATGCCCAGATAAAGTTGTAATATATTATACTATTATATTTTAATATATATGACTTAATATATTATAATTATAATATACTTATATAATATTAATATTAATTAATATACTATATATAATATTATATCATATATATAATATAGTATAATAGATTAATATAATTATAATATATATATATTATCTTACTATTTAATATTGAATATAATTTTATCAACAGCTAGATATGGTTGAAATTAATAAAAATGAAATATATTCCAAACATCAGGTTATATGCATACCTGATATATTTCCCCATGCCTCCGTACTTCAAGTAATTTAAGAGGACTAATAAATAATCGTTGAATATTAAATTAACTCTAATAAATAACTAAATAATAATAGTCATAAAGTAAACTAAATAAATAATAATTAATATAATAATTATTAATAATCATATATTTATGTAGATAATATTTATCTTAATCAATAATAATAATAATAAGTGAATCATTTATTAATTAATAATAAGATACAAGCATGAGAGTAGAGAGAGATAAAAGAGTTTAAAAAAGGAAAAAATAATTAATTGTTAAAATTAATGTTAAAAGTTATTAATATAAAATAATAAAAAATTATAATATAATACAATAATAATAACATTAATATTTATATTAATATGAATAATATATATAATAATATATACTTTTTTAGGACTGCACATCATTGTATTGTTGGATACCCATTGTTTAAATTAAATTATTGCAGTAAAGCATAGCAATGCTATATCCATTACTATATTCACTGTATAATATATACGCTATACTTATAGCTATTATTAGGTACTTATACCAATAGGCAGCTAAAGCAACACTTTCCAGAACTGCTAGGGTCAAGACTGCATCACATCTTATTTAATACTAATATACTTTAGTACTCATGATATTAGAAACCATAATTACGGTTTTTATTTATTCATCTTTATTATCTGTTTGTATTTTACTTATATATTTATATAAATATATATATATATATTTAATATTAATTATAATATCTATATTAAATTATATATAATAATATATATATATATATAATTAATACTATATATAATATTAATTATTTTATATATTAATTAAGATATAATATTATAATATTATGTACGATTACTATATATATATATATATAGTTATATATATATATATATATCATATATATTATATATATAATATATAATATATATAAATATATATAGCTTATATATATACTATATATATAGTATTATTAATTTAAATATATACTATTAATATAATATATATGAAAAGTGTAGAATGACAAGAATAATGACCACGCGAAAGCATTTTTATTATAAATTAGTACGAGCTGAGAGAAGATTTATAAATATACTTAAAGGTATATTTATAGAAGCTAATTTTAAGGTATGATAGTTTTGGTTTTATGGTTAGGTTTTATTCTCAGGCTTATTAGGTTTTAAGATATTTAATACCCTATATATATAATATTATACATTTGATTAATATTATAAGGACCTAATTATTACCCCGGTAAAATTATTTGAAAATTATCTATTATTAATACAATTATTATTTTATATATATTTGAATTTCATTTCTCATACTGTAGATATATATATTTATATATCAATATCCTAATACTTTAATATATCTGTATTAATAAATTAGCCTATATATCTATTATCATAGTATAATATAATAATATATTAATAATTATAATTATTTATATAAATATATATATATAATATATTATATTATATATATTTATATGATATATATATATTACTCTATATTAATATAATATTATCTATATATTAATATATAATAATAAATATATATATATATTAATATATATATATTATTTATACTATTAATATTTAATATAGATATTATATATATATATATATATATTATTTATATATATATATTATATTAATATATATATATATAATATATGAATAACCAGTTATCAATATATAGGCCTATGATCTAAATTATAGATTCTCTACAATATCTATATAAGTGTTAGAGAGTTTTACTTATGCTGAATGATTTTACCACCTTCTATCTACCCCTCTCATCGGTATATCATAAATGGGTAGAATGTCATACAAAAGTCTATTTATTTTAAGTAATATGTTTTATAAGATTCTTCGAAGTGGAATTTTAAACAACATTTCATTTCTCTCTTTCATCAATTTATCTATCTATCGCTAGGTATTAGTGTAGCTCAAATCATAACTATATAAACAATGACATCTCGACTACTCAATAAGTTTACACGTCACCTTAATGAAGTGTACTAAAGTAGCAAAATACGAAATACTCAGTATTTGCAAGAAAATACCTATGATAATAATAGAATTATAAATATTATCTCGGGTAGTCAAAGGCTCCGCACATCCTATCATCCAACTCTATCTCTTTAATCTTTTTCATGCCATGCCTTACCTCAAACTACAACCTCATGTCTACAATAATCTCAATAAGTTCTATGCATATTGATCATAAACAACCTACAACCTAAATATTCATTCTATAATCATAGCAATGTAGAGACTTTAATGCAATTTAATTAATAAGAACATGCACTGAAGAGAATGGGCGATACCCCTAAAGGATATAACAAAAGAAAAATCCCTAATCCAACTACTTGCGCTTGATCGAAAGAGACATTTAGTACAATTCATTTCTTTCAAATTCAACTCCCTTGTTACTAAACAACGCCATTTATCTAGAACGTTAACCTTTAATACAAAGATGATATTCATCCCCACATAAGCAATATACCTCCAGAGCCACAATAAATCAAAAAACGCTAGATGGACATTAACCGCACAATTGTTGGTCAAAACAAACAGGGACACTGACAATCAGTATTACAGGAAATACTAGCGTCCCTTTATGAAACAAATACATCACGGTCTGGCACCAGTAAGTCAGACAAATATACAAAACTAAGGACCGTAAAAATAAAGCTCTTAGAATAATAATAAGCTACCTCTTCACCACATCTATCCATCACTTATTAATCGAACAAGAATTTCTTCCCATGTGCCATCTTTTCAGGAATGGCGCTGCACATGTTACTTACAGCAAGTCACTTCTCCAATCAGAACTACAATGCCACCGAGAATGGTAAAATCACACCAGCTTTGTCACTATCTAATATACAACACATCCTCTCCCGCTCCAAGACACTCCTTATTAAAACACATCCACACTCGTTAACTCAAAAAATGAACTCCACATACCTAAATAACACTATGACAGGCATGTACGCCCGACAATACGCCCCCCACAAAGGCTGCCCAGTTTCGCGTCTGGCACCACAATAAGCATCCTCCAGAAATAATAAAATTTATGAATGATCCGCCCACTCCCACTGTATTAGATGGCTCCCTCCCTGACAAAAATATCTCTTGCTAGACTGCTCGGACATGGACGGACATTTATTAAATAGTATTTGACGCAAACTTTCGGAAGATCTGACCATATCCTCGGGATTGTTCACGTTCTCGTTAGGAGGACGGAGGCCAAGGGGGGCTATATATATTATATATTAATATTTAGTATATATATATATAGTATATGTTATATATACTTTATTATATACTTATATATTATATATATAGTATACTATATATATATAATTATCTACCAGGGTGCAGTCAGGGGGCTTTTCGACTCGATATTCTCTCTGCTCTCTCTCTCTCTCTCTCATCTCTTCTCTCTCTCTCTCTCTCTCTCTCTCTCTCTCTCTCGTCTCTCTCTCCTCTCTCTTCTCTCTCTCTCTCAAGGCAAGGGCCAGGGTTCGATCACCTCTCCCTATGAATTATCTCAATTACAATGAAATACCTATGAATTGTGGAGTACCACTCCTTTGAGGAGTTCTTTTTTGGGGGGGGGGGAGGGGGCTAAACTTTTGTTTTTTTTCTTTTTCTTTCCACATCTTGTCTCTGCCTAACTCTTTAACCCCAGACTTAAGTCGCCGAACTAAAAACGTCCATGGACAGTTATAATTAAGTCTTTCAAGGCTTTAAAATTTATTTTATTCCCTAAAATTTTATATAAAAAAAATAATTACTTTTTATTTCATTATAAACTTTGAAGAACTTATTTAAAACAAAATAATAAAAAAAACTCTTAAACGGAAATTAAGTCTCTGAAAAAAGTTTCTTTTATTTATTTTTAATTTGTTTGTAAATTTCGCGTCCTGGTGGATGCACGGCTTGTTTCAAGACTACTTGACTACTTGACTACTGTGATCCATATCAATTGAAACATTGAATAAGGCTAATTTCCGTGAGCAGTGGTAGGATGTTACTGTATTGAACATAATAGATATAATACCTATATAGGATATATATATATATATTATATACTGATATATATAATATATATATATAGTATATACTATATATACTATATATATATACTATTTATACTTATATAGATATATATTTATATATATTATATATATATATTTATTATATACTTACTATTATACTATATATATCATATATAATATATATATAAGTATATATTATATATAATATATATATATAATTATATATATATATAATAATGTATATCACTATATATATATATTATAGCTATATATATATACTGATATATATTTATTTTTGCTTCTTTCATTTTATTTTTCAAAAAAATTTAATTTTATTTCTCAAATTTTTTCATAAATGCCATATGTTGTGTGATATCCTTTAACGACAGTGAGTGTCTCTTCATCTTCTTCAGCTTTGTGAAGATTTTAGAGATATGAAACTAGATTGCAGAGTCCGTTGTCACGCAAAATTTTTTGTTAAAAGCCAGATTTCTATGATAGTCAGTTGCAATGTTCTTCACTCCAATTATCTCAAACAGAAATGCTTTCGACGTTTTTTTTTGAAATACCATAGAAAATTTTCCTTAACGTGAAGAAAAAACAGATAAATAAGGAAATTTCATTGGTAAGTTGTTTAACTAACACGATAAATTTATGTTTTAAATTTATTATTTTTTTAATTGAACTTTAATTTAATTTTTTGTCAAAAATCTTGATTTCTTTATAAAAAAATATATGTTCGCAATGTTCAATGTTATACTTTGTTGAATATTCGCATATATATATATACATATATATATATATAGTAGGTATATAAATATATATATAGATATATATAATATATATCATACTATATATAATATATATATATACTATTGATTTATTATATATATATTATATATATATTATATATATATATAGTATACTCTATATATAGGCTCTTATATTCATTTCCCTACGTTGGGACTTTGCTCTGTCAAGGTTAAGTTGGGATAGTTCAAGAACGGGTCCGCTGAGCCACTCTTCGGGTCTGAGGCACTATTGGTTTAATTCATTTTGTATCAAAGACGTCTAATTTATATATATAGTATATATTATATATATATACTATATAGTATGTATATATATATATATATATAATATATATAATATAATAATATATATCTATATATATAATAATATATATAAAAGTGGTCGTTTTTCTTAATAAAGTTCTCAAGTTGTGAGAGACTATCCGCGAGTGAACCGTGAAGAAATATGATGAGACACGAATAGCAACTATTATTTTCCTTACCAACTGAAAGCTTTGAGAGAAGAAGATGTATAGAAGGTGTTACATACAGTAAAAAGGTTGCTCTCTAATGTGTTCTTACTTTTCTTCACGTTAGTAGACACAGGTTTAGTTAATTAGAAAGATTAAAAATTTAATCTTTGTTATTGCACTCAACAAGTTTCATCTTCTTTCTTTCTTTATTTTTTATATATCTCTTATTTTTAGCATTTCTAATTATTATTTTTTTGGTACTCCTGGACAGTTATGTTAATGTCTCATCCTATTCTTTATTCATTAATAATTATACTCTAACGTTTATCCCAGTCTTTTCTGGTTATTTGTTTTACTATTAGAAAATCAAGAGTAATTATATCCTTGGATGCGCTTCTTTCTTATTACCTCCTCAATTGAACCATCGAACATTTCGATCTGCGTGGTCTTGGGAATCCGACCGTAGTCTTGCCGACAGTTTGTATAAAAACTTTTATAGTCTCGATTCGTCCCGTTCCGTTCTCTCTCTACGGGCTTTCAGATGATTTTATCTCGTATGTCTTCCTGTCATAACGAGACTTTTCATTCCTTTCTATTCCAATCACGTTTGCAATTCTCTCTCGTTGCATCTCTTATAGGCTATGTTATAATTTTGGTTAGTGTATTCGGTTTCTCTCATTTACGTTATCGCCTCTTTACATTTTTATATTTTACTAATTATGTAATCTCTCTATTATATATTATATATATATAGTGCAATTTAAAATAGTATTATCTATTCATTATTCACAATCTGTTGAAAAAAAAGTCACATTATTTATGTATGCATATCTACATGGAAGAAGTATACTTGAAAAATCGCAACAGCGACTTTTAAGACTTGATTAAGGTAACTCTATGAACTGATTAACATCTAGTAATGAAAAAATACATAATAAATATAATATTTAATCATAATTTAATAGAAATATATATACTATATAACTATTTATATTAAATATATACTAATATAATTATCATAATATATAATATTATATATTAATAATAATATTTATTATTATTAGATATAGTATTATAATATATATTTTATATATCTAATTATAATATATATATATATATATATATATTTATATACTATGGAGTTTGTGGATACTAATGCATCGGATACAAAACGTTGGAGTTATTAATGAATATATGTGACGGTAATGGCTCGTAATTAATATTCAAAGTCTACAAAACAATTGCAACATAAAAAAAAAGTTGGAGTGCTCGGGCTAGTTAGAGATGTTGTTGTCTTTATTTGAAGAAAAAACAGCTAATAGACTTTCTCATTTTGTTATGGGATATATTTGGTTAATACGTAATTTTCTTCTATGTGTTCATCTACATAATATATAACATAATAGAATAGATTGTGTGATTTCACAGAGTTTATGTGAATCTCGTATAGTGTCAAATGGTGACCTAATTGCACGCCATGCAAGATTCTACTGTCTCATCATGATGTACGCGGTATAGCTATAGTAGTCTTATAGAGTAATATTTTATAGCTTTCCCGACGAATTTGGATCGTACTCTACTCGATCGAAAATATATCTGATATGATTCAGAACTCTATAACATCATTAACTTAGGGATAGGTTCTACAGTATCAACTGAATAGGGTAAGTGGATTTACTAAATGTGGCCCCACAATAATTAATCTAAAGGGGTCTTCAGGTCGGGTACGATTATAGGTGTACTAGCTATATAGGTCATGTGCAAACGGTTTATCTCGAAGTTTCTTAATTTAAAGTTAATTATAGTAAGATACGTACTATATTTACTTTCTGTAGGATACCTGTGAACTGGTATCGTAGTAGACTGACTGGAACTATATCATTTTGCATATTAATGAACACATGGCTCTTAAGGACACCCCAATAGTGAAATTATATTCTAGGCTTTGAGTGACTGTGCAATTCTTAAACCCGTATATACAGAAAGACATGTAGTATGACGGCTTTCAATAGGATATTATATTGCTTCGGTTAAGACATTATAATGGCCGTTACCTAGGATAAAGTGACTGTCACCATTAACATCATAGCCCACATACATTAATCCTATGGAATATAGATTGTTAGTAGTGTGCCTGTATGTTAGGAAGTACTTACTATAATTGCCCATTAGGGATTATTATTCGTGTGCCTAGATGTGGTTATGGAGTTTTTAGGCTAACTCATCATCTAGGTCCATAAAGACGCCCTACTTATTACTGTGTAAGAATGATTAACGATTCATATACTATACTCATAATCGTATATCATTGTTTGTTTCTGGACACCACTGATAACATAAAATACTTTCACGTTCTAGACATAATTATTTGGCGGTTGAGAAGACTGTTACACGTTTATCAAATTGCTAAGGCATACATATTCTCATCGCGCAACTTAAATATATATACGTCTACTCAGATGGATTCTCACGATGTTGAAATAATATACATAGGACTATTCGCAGAGGTTCTTAGATAATCTACGTATCTACTAGTGACTAATATCCTCACTTTGCTAATACGTACCAGAATACTCAGTTACCTCTCTTGATCACGAGATGTAGCTACGACCGCAGCCATGGTACTCGCGGGTCATAACGTAATTCAATAATAACTGTATACTCTTCTTCATATGTCTTATTCAGTGATTTTATCGGGTCTCAAAGTTTACTTCGACAGTTACACCGCATATCTGGTGAGTAGGTGGTGCCAGTTTTAGTGAGTATCTCTGAATGATATTCAATCTCTCGCTGTACTTTCGATATGACCATGCCAAATATTAAACTTCACTGGATACTTGTTCGCTTCATGGACGTTCCTTTTCGATTTTGTGCGGGATCAAATGACCAATGATATTGCGGGAGGCTTCTTTTTGAGTCGACATTAACGCGTCGAGTTTGGTACCAGATGAATAGGATTTCCCTGGGGTTCCTTCTTTACCGTTAAAAAAACAAAAACAATATTCTGATAGGAAAATAAAAAAAAGCGAAATTTGAAGGAACTCTTTTCAATTTAATAATAATAATAATAATAATAATTAATAATAATAATTTAATAATAATAATAATAATAATAGATAATAATTAATAATTATAATAATAATAATAATAATAATAATAATAAATAATAATAATAAGAATAATTATCAATTAACTAATAACAATAACAAATAACAATAACGAAACAACAAAACAATAACAAATAACAATAATAATAAATAATAATAATAATAATAATAATAATAATAATTAATAATAATGAATAATAATAATAATAATAAAAAATAATAATAAAATAATTAAAATTAATCATTATAATAATAATAATAATAATAATAATAATAATAATTTAATAATTAATAATAATAATTATAATAATAATAATATAATATAATAATTGAATAATAATAAAAATAATAATAATAATAAAAATAATAATAGTAATAAATAATATAATAATAATATATAATAATAATAATAATAATTAATAATAATAATAATAATATAATAATAATAATAATAATATAATAATAATAATAATTAATAATATTAGCTTAATTCGCTCTCTCTCTTTCGCTATATATACTAATATAATATATATATATATATATATTATATATATATTATATTATATACTATATAATATTATAATTTAATATATATATATATATATATATATAATATATATACTAATAATATCTATATATATGATATATAAATATATATATTATATATATATAATATATATATATATATAAGTTTTGTGAACTGTGTGTATATAAATAAAATAAGTGTTTATTCTGTTTATTAGGTGAATTCAGTGAGAGCGTGTAGCTTCCGTTTCCCCCGTCATTGGAAAAAGGAAAAAACAATAATAATAATAATACTTAAAATGATTTAAAGTTTACTATGACAAATTATAATTTTTCATTTCTAGTTTTTTATTATTTATTCGTTTCATCCGTGCCTGCGCGCGCCATCGGTTTGTGTGGTTCGTTGTACAAGCGCTTAGTTGTGCGTGTTCGGAGAAGGAGCGAAAGCAATTTTCGTACTCTCTTTTTTGACGTCGAATTAGAATTGGACGACCTTTGTCGGATAACTTAAATAGACCTTGAGAAACTTGCTCGACGGCCTCACACCCGTCTTCTTCCTTATCTTTGCCCTGCAGTTGTCACTGTGTTATTAAATTGCAGAAACGGAATGGAAAGAAGAACTCACTATAGTTATTTATTTTGCATTCCGCTCCTATAATCCTTTTGTGATACAGTTATATATATATTATATATATATATATAATATACTATATATATATATATATATTATATATATATTATTATATATATTATATACTATATATACTATATATATATATAATAAATAGTATAATATATATTAGTAATTATAATATATATATATATATAAATATCTGAAATAAATATTATATTATAATATATATCTAATATATAATTATATATATGATATATTAATATATATATATTATATAATATAATATATATATAATATATATTATATATATATATATATAATATATATATATATATATATACTATATATATATATATATATATATATATATATATATATATTATATGCTGTATATACATATTACTTCACTGACACCTTTTTTGTCAATAGTTTTGATTAAATTGATTTAAATTTATTGTATTTATTTATTGAAAAAAAATCTGTCTTGCGTATTGGCTTTTATGTTTTTTCATTATTTTTGAAACAGTTTTGCCAAAATTTTATGGATATTATCATCTAAATACTTGTGTGCAATTAAAATTAGTTTTTAAAAAAGTCCTTTAATGACAGCAGTGAAAGTGTGTGTTTGAATTTCTATATTTTTATGTATTATTATATTATATGTATTATTATTATTATTATTATTATTATTTATTAATTATTTATTATTTTAGTTATTATATTATATTATTTAGTATAGTAGTAGTAGTAGTAGTAAGTAGTAGTAGTTAGTAAGTAAGTAGTAGTGTAGTAGTAGGTGCCGAAAATGTGAAGAGAGAAAGGATATACAATAAACATGAGTTATATAGTAGTAGTTAGTTAGTAGTAGTAGTTAGATGGTCGAAAGCAAGTGGTACGGTCTTTAGATATTTTTTGTTTTTGTATTTATAATGTAGAGATCATAATCCGCAATATTATTATTATTATAAAATTATTATTATAACTAGAAAAAATATTTTATTATCAATTATTATTATTATTATTATTATTATTATTATTATTATTATTATTATTATATTATTATTATTATTATTATTATATGTATTAATTATTATTGTGATAATTATTATTATTATTAATATATTATTATTAATGTATTAATTATTATTATTATTATTATATATATGTATTCCATTATTAATTATTATATTCTGTTATAATATGTATTATTATTATTTATATATTATTATTATTATTATCGATAGAATTATGATTATTATGATTATTATTATTATTATTAATCATTATATTATCATTATGTAAAGTAATTAGATTTAAAATTAAAAAAATCTCTAATAAAAATTATTAATAATAATTATAAATATTATTATTTTTGATTAAATATTCATTATTATTATCTTTATTTTTTATTTTTATTTTTATTTATTTTTATTTCTTCATGATATTAATATTTATTATTATTATTATTATTATTACTTATTATTATTATTGACTTCCAAAATACGTGATCTATTATTATATTATTATTATTATTATATTATATTATTATTATTATATTATATTATTATTATAAAAATCTTAATTCGATCTATTATAAATCCCGGACACACCCAGTCTTGTTAAAGCATAGAAATACAAAGTACAATGACACAGTGGTTAAACGCGCCCATATACGAAATTGTCTTGAATAATCAAGTCTCTATCATCTTCGGTCAACCAACACGTAGATGTCCATGAGTCGATGTCTACAAGTTCTTCGGCGTACATTCGCCTCTTTTGCTTCATGTCGACCAGTATAGGTTTGAGTCTCCATTATCCTGGATCGTGGTTGACAAGTCTGTTAAATAGTTACAAGCCTCTTATTAGATTCAAACGAATCACTCTGTTGCATGTCGACTGACATCTTGTGCAATCTAAAAAGTTTTTTTGTTACGTATCGATAAACTCTTTTATGTTGTTGGTGTTTTCATTTCTATAAATAACTTGTTATTCTTGAAGTGGACACTAGACGAAGCCTAATCATAGTGGTTGTTTTTTGTTCGCCTTTTTCGCAGCTGTTCATCATCTTAAATTTAAAACTTTAAGTTCCTTAGCCAACAAAATTTGGTTGCTAATATATCCACAGAATTTGGTTGCTAATATTTTCTCGCGAAAAAGTCTTGTAATATATTTTCCTAACACTCTACATTTAGCTTGATTTTTAGCAATGAGTATGACTCATGTGGAAGAAACTTACAAACAGTTCATTTCGCTTTATTTTCGATATATATATATATATGTATATATATATATATTATATATATATCATATATACATATAGTATATATATATATATATATATATACTATACTATCAAAATATTATTATATATAACTATATAAATACTCCTACACAATACGACCGAACAGATAGATTACTATATATATATTATATATATATATATATATATTATAATATATAATATTAATATATATTATATAACTATAATATAATATATATATATATATATATAATATAACTCCTACACAACATGAAAGATTATAAGATATATATATATATATGTAGATTAATATATATATATATATATACTATAAATTATATATAATATATAAGTTATATATATATATATATATATATATATATTATCTTATATAATATATATATATTCAGGTATATATATCTATATAGTATATATATATAGATATATAATATATATATAATATTATATATATATATATTAACTAGTATATATATATATATATTATAATATATACTATATATATATATATATATATATATATATATATTATATTATATATTATATATATAATATATATATATATTATTATATATATATATACTCAGTATTAGATATATATATATATATATAATATATAAGTATTAATATTATATATATAATAGTATTATATAATATATATATATATATGATATATAGTACTATATATAAAGTAAATGTATAAATATTAGTATGTTAATTATAATATATATATTATATATATATATATATATATTAGTACTATATATATATATATATAATATATATATTTACTTATATATTATATAGTTATATATATATAATATATATAACTATATAATCAATCTATAATATATATTATACTAATACTATATTATATAATACTATATTCTAAATAAAGTAAGATATATATATATCATTCCTATATAATATAATATATATACTCTTATACTATACGGGCTTCGCCGCGGAACTGGGTCGCAGTCAGACAACCTACCTTATATGTACATTCATATATTCAAGATATCTCTGAATCCATCTAAAACATCAGCTTACAAATAAAATGAAAAATCTTATGATGAAAAATCTGGAGTTTTATTAAAAATGGGAAAGTTAAGGAGACTAATTCAGAATGTTCAGCAAATACCAGCCTGGAAACTAAAAAGTTTAAAAAAAATAAACGCACTAACACACCTCTTTGCAATAACGAACACCAAAAAAAGAAAAGAAAAAAAAGGAATACTAAAAATCTACTTTGACAGTCTTAAAAAGATAGTAAAAGGCTACAAACTTAAAAAGAAATAAATATGCTTAGTTCTGAAAAAAAAGATAAATTATGATGGGTAAAAACCTAAAAAAGTTAACAAGGTAGATACTAAAAACTTATTCTTAATATTCCGTAGTTGGAGGATGGAGACGCTGTTTATATTTTCATCTGAATCCGTTATTTGATTTTATAAAAAAATGAAAGATTATATTCAGGTTAAACTGTTCATTTAAATAGAAAGAAACAAATATTTAATTTAATAAATAAATTCAGGGCTTACCTCCCTATTTAGCGATCACAAAGGGAAGATTTAAATAAAATCAAAAACGTTAACATAACGAACAACTAAATTTTAAAACTAATATGACCAGAAAAAAACAAACACACACACCTACACGCATACACTAAACTATCGAACATATATATATTTTTTATATAATATATATATATATAATCATATATATTTATTATTAAGTATATATATATAGTATAATATATATATATTAATATAATATATATTATAATATTATATATAATTTATTATATATATATAATATATATATACTATATATTAATATATAATATATAGTTATATAATATATATCATCTATATATAATATAATATATATAAATTTATAATATAGTATATATTATATATATAATATATATATATATAATAAATAAATAAAAATTATAGTATGATATATACATAGGACTGTTGTCCTGTAAATGTCTCTTGCCTCAGTATTGACGGGTTGGAGGTGCCGTGATTGCCCGGAAACAAAAAGTTAAGTAGAAAGAATAGAACGCAACGAAATAAAGCAAATATACCTTCCCCTACTTATACCTTTAATGTGAGAACTCGTCCAGTCAAAAAACACCAAGCTAAGAAGTGCGACGGACCCTCACTGTATTATCTGGTCAATCCTGCCAGATCCCACAACCATATCCTCCTCATCCCTCTAATAAACAACATTTTTCACTCCTAAGCAACCTCCCACTCTACAAAACTCACATTTCATCTCTCCCTTCAGGCCTTACGACCCATAGCCACTCTCTTCGATCTTCCCAGTTGGATCGGTCGATTCCCAGCACATCACCACTTATACATCCGCTTACCATGCGACCCTATATCCACCTTCCATATGAACAATTGCACTTTTTTCATCTATTCTCCCTTCATAATACTTTACTCCATTCTTCATACCACACAAAACTCCCCTAATGCTCATTCCTCATTTTATCAACTTGTTCTCACACATTCTAATCACAACCCTAAGCTGATTGCTCACCTGAACACCATGCTGTACCTTAGATCCTAAAACTCTTATTTCCAGACAGTTAGTCTCCACTACTACCCATTTTAACACAGGGTAACAAACATATCCTCATGTAAGGACCCTTAGCGAACTCCAAAACTTTGATCCCTTTACATCCACAAGGATCAATATTGCACGTCGCCTTTCTACTATTCACCAACTCTACCTACACTCTGCATTATCCGTTCCATTTTCATCCTACATCCAACATATACCCCTAAATATTTAAACTCAGACACTTTGTTTCCAGTGTCACTATATTAAGCATTAAATTCGCACCGCGGACTCCCCCCCCCGCGGACTGCCAGGGACTCCCGTCAACTTACTACCATAACCTTACTCTTCTCATCGTACACTTTATTCTTTCAAACCCTTCCTTTACACACCCTGCCAAAACGCCTCTATCAATCCTCTCAAACTTTTTTCAGATTCTCTACTAAAAACTATCATCCCGAATAAATAGTGGTGGGAGAACCCCCTCTACTCTCTTCCATTCTCCATCACTCTAACATTCTTCCCTGCCCCTTATAAATTTATTCTGCTTCTTCATAACCCCACCATATTGCCAATTGAATAACCAAGGAGACATACCCCACCTGCCTCACTCCGCAATTAATATTTAAACAATTACTTTCAAACTCCATTTATTCTTACACACACTTTCAAACTCCCGTCATACATACTTTTGATTCCATTCAGACCACCTACCCCCTACCACCTACCACCTACCACCACTAAACATTCTGTTAAGAGCTTCCCTCTATTAATGCTATCATACTCCTGTTGCAAATCCTCAACCATTTTACAATTTATTCTTTTTCTTTCCTTCGTTATATTGTATTTTCAATGTAAATATTTGATCCACACATCCTCTACCATTTTTAAACGCACATTGTTCTTCACCAATCAGTCCCTCAGTCACTTAACGCACTCTCTTGACCAAAATACCAGCATAAAATCTTCCCTACAACACTCAATAAACTAATTCCCCTTATAATTCCTACAGTTCCTTATCCCCTTACCCTTTATATAAGTGGTACAATTACGTGTGAGAGCAGTTAATATCTCTCAAAGCCATAACCCTCCATAGACGCTTTGTTACACATAAATATTCCAATTTACCTAATATATATATAATATATATATATTATATTATATATATAATATATATATATATATTATATATATACTATATATATATATATATAATATATATGTATACTATACCCTGCATAAACGCTTTGTCACACAACTTCCAAAACCTAATATATTATAATATATATATTATATATATATATATATATATATATAATATTATACTATATATATTATTATTATATATATAATTATTATATATATATATATATATATAGAAGGGGAAAATGGGATAAAAATAGATTAATAAATTAAATAATTAAAATAGCCAGTTTTATAATATCAAATTATTTATTTCATTTAAATAAAAATATGGATTAGTTTTATTAAAAGTAATTAATAATTATTTAGAAAAATATTTAAAAATATCATAAAGTATTTTTAAAACTATTTATTTTAAAGTTCATAGTTTATGAAAAAAGTTATTTAAAATAATTCAAAATTATTTAAAAAAAGTATTTAAATAATTAAAAGTCTATTTGTAATTGAGTTGGGTGTTTCTCTAGCTCAGATAATATGAGGAAGGGACAAAGTGTACTCCAGGGATGCGGAGCCGGAAGCAAGAACCGGAGCCACAGAACTGCGGAGCCGGAAGCAAGAACCGGAGCCGCGGAGCCGAAGCCACAAAAAAATATTTTTTGGGTTCGGCGGTGGTTTGGGCCCCGGACTAAAAAAAAAAATATTTTCTTTTTTTACAGAATAATACATGGGGCGGTCAAAAGGCGGATCCTGGAGCCAGAGCCGCGAATCGATAGTCGAAGCCAGGAGACTTGCAATTATTTTATAAAATGTAGACGCAGAAACCGAATATTTAAAAAAATGGTGAATACTATGAAATTTTATCAGAGCTGGAAGCCTTGGAGAAAAAAAAACCCATTTTTCCCCGCGTAATAGATACTAAATTCCTCCCTCAATGAAAGGTTTTCTTTGCACATACTATCCAGTGCAAAATCCATTTTTTCCCTTCTATCTTTTCTTCTTTCATTCAGGCTCCTTCTCTCTTTTATTCAGGCTTTTCCTTCTCTCTTTTTATTCAGCGCTTCTTCTTCTCTTTAATTCAAGTTTCCAATCTTCCTCTTTGTATTCAAAGCTTCCTTTCTTCTCTTTTATTTCACGCCTTCCTCCCTACTCTTTCATTTCACGCTCCTCTTCCTTTTATTCCCGGCTTTCCTCTTCCTCTTTTTTCTTCTTGTTATTCCTTTTTCTCTTTTTTTCACACTTTCTCTTCTCTTTTATTCACGCTTCCTTCTTTCCTTTTCTCTTTTCTTACACTTCCTTCTTCTCTTTTATTCACGCTTTCTTTTCTCTTTTTATTCACTTCCCTCTTCTAATCTATCTAAACGCCTTTCTTATTCTGTTTATATCACCCTTATTTCTCTCTCTTTTATCCACGCTTCCTTTTCTCTTTTATCTCCCAACACTTTTTCCTTCTTCTTTGCTTCAATTTAGCTTCCCAAATATCCAAAACGATAAAGAAAATGAAAGCTCATCGTGTCCGAAGGGAGAGCAAGTCTAATGATTCGAAACTAGAGGGGTAAACAAGCACCGGAATTCGTGTGTCTGCACCGCACAACACCTTCCCAAAGCAAACGTACCATGAAGCACATCGCACCAAAATGAAAGTAACCACGCAATGCATCGTCACCGCATCGCACCTTACCGAAGTGAGTGTGCCGTGCTCCACATTTAACAAAAATAAAAGTCTCACGCACCGCACCGTACCCTACAACTTAATCACAATCTTTCAAAGCAACTTAAAGCTGAGGACGAAACTAAGAGTACTAGGCTCCCCCCCTCTATACACACACTCTGATAAAATCATCCTAATGGTCTGGGGCACTCTCACATGACATGGTCTTTGGGGTTATTAGTGTTTAGTCCACTGGCTTAGTTATATGAATGATATTTTGTGTGTCTTTGACACCCACAAAAGAAAAATCGCAAAATGCTCTTTATAAAACCCATGCATAATGTCAAAGCTGCTGAGCCGATAAGTATTTTTTTTAAAAGTTAGAACCTCACGGGCATAGCTCTATTCTAGAAGGGGAACTTCTCTAGACGAATGATACCTAGGATATGGACGGAGAAACGAACCCGGGCCCTTGTCTTTGCAACTCTGTCGCTCTACCTATTGAACTACGGTAGCCATGACCATCATTTTAAAATGCCCAACTTTGATTTTAGCATCGATTCAGCCTGCAAACCTATTTATTGTATTTTGAAAAATATTTTTTTTGACCAGGAACCTGCTTCTGCTCCACCCAAAAATATTCTTCGGTCAGCCTCGGCTCTACAACCCTTTATCAGTCATATTATCGAATGTCTCTGCTGTGTGAAATATAAAACTTTACTATTAAAGTACGCTCAAACCATAACGAACACAGACCCGAAGCGAATGCGAACATGAGTGAAATAATAAAGTGTGACCGAAACATGCCAATGCCCTTATGAAAAGCTTTAGTAAAAAATAATCACTCACAACATCCTCAAAATTGTGCGAAAACTATTTCGCGAGCTCGTACACATTTGGCGATGTGCGAATTAGCAAGAACAGAAATACGCATCAACCGACCAGATAAAAAGTTGTCTAGTTGCGGTTGTTCCCGCCCTTAGTATCTCTATATAAAATGGTCAAGGACAGGCTGTACAGAGACGGGCGACACAAAAAGAACATCGAAAAGAACTGCCAGATGTAGCGACAATACGCATATGACAGAGGTATGTCCAAGACCTGAATATTGTCGCTCTTCTACGGTGTCAGCAATATACTAGTGTACTTGCAACAATCAGTGTGTCGGCTCTTCGTCGAACCATACCCACTAACTTCTGAGTTGACCGGCATATGTCAACATCTACCACCATTAAAAACCTTTAACTAACACAATATTACACCATTACACCTTGTGATCATCATACACTTATGTAATACTACCAATGCAACCATTTAGACACCATTACCTATCTAACACCATTGCATTTCACACTGTTCTGGCACCATGATCACATTCCCTAACCCATAAATCACGTCTAGTTAACTCATAATTCTCAAACCAATTAAATACTCCTCCGTACCACCTCATTGCATATCATGTAACCCGAAACCTACGAACCAACCATAACACCATTAACCATATTGATCTACAGCGAAGATTAGAAACTAACTTAACTTATATATCAGACCGGTCGTCTGTCAGAGATAATAATAAACTCTTATATGTATAGGACGTTTTGATTTGATTAAATATCACCGACCTACCATGGCAAAAAGTAGGATATAGACGTGATCTGATTCCACATGCTTGAAAACGCGCGGGTTTCGAGCTTGTCATGGCAGTGATTTCTGAAGGAAGGCAAGAAAAAAATTCTGGGAAAATTTTCGCACTCCTCCAACGTAGAATGACATGTAATGCGCGCCACTGTCAAATGTGCCTGAATCTTTTAATTTAAAAAAAAAAACAATAGACTCGCACGACATGGATGTGAAAATGATATGATAGCATGAATATGTAATAGATATAATTAATAGATTATATGAAAGTGATGAGATGACTATTACTATATTACACATCTTATATATATATATATATATTAATATAATAATAGTAGTCTATAAACTATTACTAGATATATAGTATACCAGTCATACCATATTATACATAATATACTTTATCCTATACTTACAATTATAGGTATCAATATAACAGTAACTATACTATATTGGTATAGTATATAATAACTATAATATATACCTATTATATATATATATATATATTATATAATATATATATATATATACTAGGATATATTATATAATATATACATACTATATATATATATGCTATATATTACTATAAATATATATAATTATACGCAAGATATCAATAAATCGGCCTGTTGGCCAAAAAGAGAAAGAGGAATCCTCTTAGAGAACAAGACATTAAATTAGTAGGCGATTCAAGACAAGACAGTGCCTCAAGAGACCCAACAAGATCTTTAATAGCTAACATGACAACAAACAAATATAAACAACAACAAGCACAACAACACATCAACAACATACAAGTGGCAAGCGAACAAAACAACAAAACGAAACGACAAGCAAACAATTCAGACAACTAAACACCCACATCAAAACACACACACCAATGACAACAAAGAATAGAGCCGCAACAGACAATCAAGAGAACAAACGAACTACAACAACAGTTATGAGGAACATAACCCACAAAAAATGAATAATCCTAATAAACTAAAAACCATCTTCCTCTACAAAATACACAAGACTCCAACAAAAAAAATACTCCTAATAAGAAAAAAAAGAAAACGATGCGACCACCACGACTGGGAATAGCATGAAACCCACAAGAAAATGGAAAAAGCAATCTCAACCCAAACTAAAGGCTAACATCCTTTGCTACATCTTTAATAGTGTGAAAAAGGAAGGAACAACAACAACAACAACAACAAGCAACAACTAAACTAAAACGAATCGAAACTAGAGCATATCAGAACAGGAAGCAAACAACTAAACAAAGCTAAACAAACAACAAACTAAGCAATCGGATTACAACAGGTCGCCTTGTGAGGTGGAAACACCTTCTCGGCGAAGGCACCTTGGAAAAACCACAGGTAACATATAATTTTATTATAAGTGACCAAAAAAGAAAAGGACTGTCGGAGGTGGCACCCCCTTCCCTAGGGCTGAGGATTCGAGTACATTCCTCACTTTTCAATCGTTTTCCAATGTCCATACCACATTTGAGAACCTGAAACAGAGGAGACTTCGAAGCCCAAAACTACGTTTCCAGTCCTCCTATTGATAATAAAATGAGTCAGGATTCCTAGAGTATTGCGTATCAAAAACCCATTGTAAACAAAACCTAGCATCAAACCATTCATACATGCAACAACCACTCACTCAAGTTTTATTTCTGCTTTGCTACTGGAAAGGCTAGGACAGATTAGGCTTGATGGTCGAGAAATCCTAGACGTATCAACACTCCATGCAGATACCAAGAAGCAAACTACTCTACACAGCTTCTTTTTCTCTCCTCCTCCTATAATACCCGTGACCCCATCTCCCTTCGCTCTCATCAGAAAAGAAACCACATTCAAGTACCTTCAAAACTCTCTCATTAACCTATCAACTAATTATTTCAATCGTCTTCGTTCGCTCAATATTTAAATCCTTTTAGATCATCTCCTCCATTTAGAATGTGAGGCATCAGGAGAAATACGTAAAAAGTAACGTCTAACGATCGAAAGATTGAAAAAAAATATAATATACTCAAAACTCCCAAGAGAAAAATCTCAAATCCCGACTTAACTACAACAAACAAATATTAAAATATTTAAGAAATTTACAAGAAAATAAAAATAGAAAAACTTGGACAACACTTTCAGCACATTTTCTGCCACAATGATTGAGAGATTGTGCAAAACTATCTATTCGAGCCATCCCCAATTTTCAAAAACATAACGACTTAAAATATTAATATGTGGTTATTAAATATCAGTTTAAATATCCGCGATTAGCTTATCGAGAATAGATACGATTTTGCAACCCACAACATGAAAAAACGATCCCTACATCCTCACATCTACTCTCCTCCTCATTACATCTCTCTCTCTCTCTCTTCTCTTCTCTCTCTCTCAATTATATATACAATCATATCTGCGTCATTGACAATAATATGACGGTGCTCTCTCTTCCTACCGTGCGTCTGGCTCACTCCCCAAATTAACAGAAAAATGTGAAAAAATAAAGATTTTGAAGCCAATATATATCAAACATATATCAAGACAAATGACAAAGATGAAATGACGTTACTGGATATAATTTATAAAAATCAAAAAATTACATATCCGCGAGTAGCAACAAAACATATCACGTAAAAGAATACCAAAATACTTCCTTCTCAAAACTAACTTTACGTTCTATTAGATGTATACACAGTATCGAAAACAACCATACTTCAAAGTTTAAAATACAAGATTAATCATATTTTTACCACAGTGTTTTAAAATATGCTAATTATTAATTAGCGATTACGCAGTCCTTGTAACTGCTAGGTAAGGCCATGGTGGAATACTCACGCTCCCTCCCTGACTGCTCTTCCCCTTCATCATTCCGATCTCACTCTTTTCCTTACCGAATTATTTTTATACTCTCTCAAAATACTCCCTGGTGTCATTGTGCGTGCAGCTATTAAACTAACCATAGATTCACGTTTACACACTATTACGTGGAATCTCATCAATTCAGTCATCTCAATAAATTACAATGAAGAAGGCCTGAATGATTGATAAAAAAAACCAAAGATCAAATTATTTATGCAGAATTCCCTTGTATTAATCCATGTCATCACTATTTTTATTTGACTTACACCTAATGATATTAATATTACATGCAAAAATCCCATAAAAAACAAACACTATAATAACTAATAACTCACACCTAAACAACAAAAATAATATATCACTTTATACTAATTAAGTAAAGAATAATATATAATAATATAAATTCAATATTAATCATAATTCTAGATATACTAACTTGCAATGCGAGAATCAAAAACTACAAAAATATTTCGAACCAATGATAAACTAAAACTAAATATCAGACATGCTCAATTAAATAAGAAAGATCTGCCCTTACCAAACTTCGATTACAACACCCCATTAGAGAGAAGATGATTATATGTGGAACATGACTGTAAGAGAAATAGTTAGCATCAATAGCGTGCCCGGTATGAGTGACGAAATGACAAACAATCTCAACGAAACGAACAGACCTCTAAAGACATTGACATGTCATGGACAAAGTCGAGTAAGTTAGATGAAAATATAAGATAATAATACGTAAGGATGAGAGTAGAGAAGGAGCATGGAAAGTGTATGAGAAATAAGAAAGAGATAGCAACTACTCCAGCCAGTAAGAAAATGAGTGAGTAGTGAGAGCCATAGATATAGATACCCAAAATATAAGACCAAGTGAAGAATAATGACCAAGAATGAGGCTCTCACTAGGTTCCAAGAGAATAACCGAATGTAATAAGGTACTACTAGATAGAGTAAGGGCAGTAGAGTGAGTTGAGATTAGTCGTAGCTCTGAGTGTGAGTTGAGACGCGTAAGAAAAACCATGATGAGAGTAATGAATAGGCTATAGTGGTAGAGGAACACCTGTGAGAGAGAGAAATAGAATATTACGCCATGACGAAGAATAAAAGGTATAATAAATATGAAATGTCACTCGAATGAGTGTTAGGAAAATAACTTAGTTATAATATTGACCCTGACCCGCCGCCAAGAGGCGAGGAAACCATGACAACTATGGATTGAGTAATGCGCAGGGTAATGAGTGTGTTCGCGGCCCAGATGAAGGCTAGAGGTGTGTATGAATTGTGAGTAAGCTGCAATCGTATCATATAGATTAATATATTATGAGTGAGATATGAGTAAGCTGGTCATTTGTCATACGACTATATAATATAATAAGTTATATAATAGTCACCACTTCTGATAACTATAAGAAGTAAAATCAATCGCTATAATATATGAGTTGGTAGCGTGGTAGATATCGGAGCATATAGAGTATCACATCCCTAGATAATTTCAACCAGAACGCTTATTGAGTATATATGAGGTAAGTGCCGTACCTGAGAGGGAGCTGCGTGACGTGAGAGATATATTGCGAATAATTAGATATAGATTATAAAGTAATATTTACGAATATTAATATAATTATAAAGTATAGTTATAATATATTTAATTGTTATATTAACCTGATATTAGATGAGTTATGCGTTATCCTGTTTTTGTCACATCCTTTATACAAGATAAAATGATAATGATTAATTACGATAAATTACCTCATAAATCTAAAAGTCCCTAAAATCAAATAAATAAAATATAGTAAATAATAATCTAAAAACAAATTAATGAATGATGACTCTATCATATAATCCTTATTAATAAATTAATTGAGACATAATTTATTGTTACTAGTGTGAGATATATTGCTGCAGAATCTAGTTGTTGTTGTATGTAAGAAAAATTTCTATAATAATCTTCAGAAATATCATGTCATGTGATAGATTACATTAATCATAATACCATATACGAGTAAATAAATTACCTTAGTGGTCCTTACCATGTCTCACTCATTAATACTTTGTCACATTTGCCTGCTAGTTAATAATATAAACTTGATAAGGATAGTGGAATATCAATTAATTATTATAACCTAATACAGTCCTAAATTTGCATCCTAACTCTAAACTCACGAATATGAAATAATAATATTTAGCAGAACAAAGAGATGAAATTAAAAATTTTGTTATTTATACCACTCAGAGTTCTAGACAAATTCGCAATTCTGAATTCGTAAATACTTCCTTAAAAAATAGTATATATGAATATATATAAGATATTATTTATATATATAAATATTAGTAATATAAATTAGTATATAATAATATATTAATAATATATATGAGTATATAATATATTAACATTTTTTGAGGTAAGTAAGGTATTAATATATTTATATTTAAATAATAATATCAAAAATAAATTATTAAAATTTTTGATTTAATATAATATTGTTTAAATTTTGTTTATTTCTAGAAAAATTTAAATATATATATATAAAATATTTAATAATAATATATGTTAATAACCAGAATGAAAGTCCTTATCTAGATTAACGAACGTCTTTCTAAATACATTATTAAAAACAGTTTTCTATAAATAGTTTACAAACCCCTTCCTTTTACAATGTCAGATATATTTAGACGAGGGAATAGTTATAGTCCTTGGTGTGGCATTAGAGGTATTACCATCATATTCTACGCTATTGTGCTTGTGAAGCTCCTCTCTATTCTACTCCATGGATAATTGGCTAGCACACAATCTAAAGAAATATTCCACTCAACCTGACCTTCAGATTTCCCTGCTTATGGGCTCTCTTCGTTTCGGCATTATTTGATATGTATAAACCGCAAATAAAGAGTTCTATTGGCAATTTATATCGGCGTCATTCACAGGGCCTATAAAGTAATGTTTAAGATGCTTCCAAAAATAGTGTGTACGGTTATAATGTGTACACTCCCTGGTGACGATGGGAGCTGTCGACTGCAATGACATCAAATAGGAATAGCTCTGTTTCATGCATCCAAACCGCTATCCTCTACTTAGTCCCTACCTTAGCGTAGCTAGAGACATATCAAAGTTATCGCTTAAAAAAAAGCCTATGCTATAATTCACGTCGTTGAGCCTCACAGTGTATCCAATTGTACCTAGGTCACTACATTGCTCGTCAAGTGTACTTAAATTAATACACGCCATCTCCCATTAGAAACATCGCATAATTGCCTTTTTTCTAACTAATTCTCTCCATACTATCTTTGATTAAAGCCAGCGGCAGTAGAACACAGTTTTTGCTTTGGAGAAGATCACTGGACCAATCCACTGGGAAATTGCATCTTTTGACCCTAAATTATGAAACCGAAATAAACAACCATCTTTTCTGAACGATGTGAATTTTCAAATATAATTTAATTATATCTTTAAAAAAAGTAAAAAAGAGAAAATTGATTTTTTTTGAATGGGGGCTCACTCACATAGCATCTGTAAACATATAGATTGAAGCAGCAATTAAGAGTTTCAAAAGATTAAACACTTAATGTATCACGGATCGTATAGATGTATCGTTAACGAGAGTTATGAGACGACATGACACTTTTTTTTTTTAATAACGTATAACTGTCAGGGTGGGATACACTGATCGCCCAACCAAATCGCATGGCAGAACCGGCCGTTAGTCAATGGACGGTACTGGTCATCAAAAAACAACTAGTCTGCTCGTGAAAACATATCTAAAAAATTTGAATATCTTCATTTCTTTCGATGCTACACACAATGAAAGAAGGCAATACTCTAGCGTAGGTAAAATAATATCTGCCGATAGCATTACCAATATGTCTAATCACTCAAATGAATTATATGTCGCCCCTGGTTTTAATAAAGAGACCTAATTCTTCTTTGAAACTTCGGACGGTTGGGTCCTAACTGACATGAAAGCTACATCTCCTGAGCGCAGCTACAATGGTCGTACAGAGTTACATGTTCCAATTCGCTGATAGGTTGTTATGGGGTGGAATCACAATATGAGAAAACCGTCCAACTTCTGCAGAAAAGACGCACTAGGAACCCCTTAGTCTCAAAAAATATTTCTGCAACTAACACTGTGCATTATATAGCTTCCAAAATTGCTAATAACACATAGATAGATCACATCAAAGCATCTAAATACAAATACGCAATAAGAATGCTCTAAACGTCTCATTCGTTTAAATCATTTTAAATATAATTTATATATATAAGCCATGAAATGTTCATATATCCTGAACACATTTATATCATTTAAACTCTCCAAATTACACAGATCAGTTTATTGTGAATTAAAATCACCGAGCGCCTAAAGTGAAGCTATTTCATGATGACTACAAGGCACATCAATTCTTTATTTAGCTTCTCACTAGTATTATAACTCGCACACCCTCCAAATAGCCTTGCCCTTCTGTTCCTCCATAATGCTCATATTTTGCCTTAGCCGTTATATTGATAAGCATTAGATTTCATATAAGTAAATTTTCACTTAACTATACAACTGTAATTCACGAACCGATCAAGAATCAAACTGATTGATAACAGAAAAGATATATAAGATAGCTAAGAACTTGAAAATTATCCACCACACTCTTAGAATACATATGTCAAGTAATGTATATTTCATTAAACATGTAACACTTTACAAATATACTATATAATCGATCCTAATGAAAAGTATTTAACAACACCCACAACAGCTGAATTATTGAACCCAACTCATAAATTTCTTTATTTCTTTACAAGCAAAGAGCAAAACAAATACTGTCTATTATAGGCGTGCCTATTTACAGATCCAGATTCTCTAGAGGTGGACATAATGACTCCACTGCCATGAGTACATCGTACGTCGGATGCTAAAGGTAATCTTTCACAATGATGTGCGTTTTTATTTCTATTAATTCAAAAAAACTCAGGGTGATATTATATTATATATATATATAAGTATATAATATATATTAGTATATAATATATATAATATTATATATATATATATATATATATATATACTATATATAGCCTACTATATAAAACCAGGGGGCAATTAAAAATATAAGCTTTGTAAGGTTGGTAAAAATGGGAAATGCATCTTTATGATCCTAAATTATGAAACAGGAAAAGGAGACAAACGCATTATAATAGTCAAATATCACACAGTGAATGTTTCAGATGGTAATAAATAGGCGAATTAACTAATATAGTCATAAAATCGAAATATAGAAAGAAATTAAATAATTTTTATTGACTTCGCAATCGTAAGCTTTTATTATAAATGAGTAGTAGTGAAGTGTAAATATTTCAAGTTAAATTATAATCTACCTGAAAGTTTGGCCAGGATATAGTGGCGAATAATTAGCACTGACGCGACTATATCTTATGTTTCTTAAATCAACATAAAAATAAATTTGAGGAGTGGTAGAATGGACACCTTACGTCGCCACCTAACAATTTTTAGAATTTATACCTAAACTCTCAATATCTTTTCGAGAAATCTATAAATTCATGTCCTCCAATAGTAGACACTTGTCACCTCTACTAGCTGAACCAGTTATGAATGGAAGATGCGGCCGAATTGAAGTCTTGAAAGGGGATTACAAAGTAACATTCGGGTATTACAAATTCGAATATTTGCGGAATATATCGTGTTATTGCTTGGCCAGAAAAATCTTAAGGTTAGCAGTATAGTATTAGTATATATTATATATGAGTTATATTATAAATATAGAGTAGTATTGAGTAAAAATTGTAAGACTAATGAAGCTCTGAGATAATGGATATATAAGGGTATATATAAATAATATATATATATATATATATATATATATATAAGTATATAATATATATATATTATAATAAAGTATATTTAATAACAAGAAGAGACTTTTAAAGATTTAAAACTTCAAAACTACAATGTAAGTATAAATACGTATATATATAATAATATATATATAGTAATGTAATAATATATAGTAAGTTAATATAGTTTTAGTACAACAAATATTTTTATAATTTATTATTGTATAATATAATATAGAAGTGAGTGTGATGTCCCCTCCTGTGGAGTTATGTAGAATATAGTCGATATGTTAATAGTGAGTATATGATGTGATTGACACCCAATATATTTGATCCATCAAGCCATAGCGATGTACAAGAAGGCGAAAATTATACGTGGAATAAAAGAGGTTACATATTCAATATAAAATCGGGCTTGTAATCTATGATTATCCAAATCGATAAGCTCCTCCATTAGTGATTAATTTTGCAATATAAAACCGATTTCGTTATCCGAAATCGTACGGGTCTCCATTACAGCATTTAATTCCACAGTTGTTGCCAAAACAAAAAAGCAAAGCAAAAGTAAATCGTTTTCGTTTGCACGAAATTCAGGCCAATCTAGTTAGGCATTCAGGTTTAGGTTTGGGAAAGGATTATGGGAGTGAATTAGATTTGGTTTTTATATAGAAGGGTTATGGGTTTTGTTTAAATTTTAAGTTCATCTGGAGAAGCATTTTGAAAAATGAATGAATTTATTGAAGATGTATAATGTATTGAGGTCAGAGTGATCTCTTGTCAGCTAAATTCTCTGGTTGAGAATGGGAGATTAGTTCAAAAGAAATGTCCATGTGTTTCAAGTGATCGCATATTCAGATATCCGCATTGTACTATACGGATCTGGCAACGTTGCTTTTATATTGAAATATGTGAAGCGGCAACGGAGCAATCGGCAAATGGAGTTGTAGTTGATTGATTTTATTTATTCATTATATTTGGATACACAGATATAAGGAAGACTTTGCACATGCTGGAAAGGTGTGAGAGTTTAAAATCCAATTTTCAACAAAGAATGGAAAGACTATTTGTGAAGGAGTCACACAAATGTTACGAAGAGGGAGCTGATAAACAGGAAAGTTGTTAGGAAATACTTGAAATTTCATGATTGCTATGAGTATAGGGCACGATAAGTTTATCGAGAAGAAAACGATGTAAACAGTTTAAATCCAAAAAGAGTTGGATAAAGAATAAAATATTTATGGTTGAAAGTGTATTCTCATGGATAAAAAACATTATACATCAAAACTTACATATAAGTTTGTGTTAAGCTGGACCTTTAGAACCTCCGCAATTTTATAATATATATGGTAGATAGATAAATAAAGAAAATAGTCCCTAAGTAATTATTAGTGGATGCGATAATAATATAATTAGCAAAGTCCTAGCCATTTGATACTTACCTCTACACTGGACTACAATCTTTATTATATCCTCCTTTAATTGTAATTGTATCTAATAATAGGATGTTGAGCGATTAATCAAGATTAAGCAATAAAATTTAGGCTATTTACTTTTGTCTTGGTAAGTTTAGATGTTCGCTTTTAGCTAAAAGACCAAATTCTATATTACTGCTTACGCTCTGTAATTTATAATTATTGGCAGTTCGACCTCGAGTGTTATACAGCCGACTATAGCTTCCTTCAAAGAACTTTGATGCGCCAGCAGTTTTTCCTTCTGTGTGCTTCTGTAGCGAGTTGTTTAACTATTCTTTATAGTACCGTGAGTTTGCCATATATCAGTCTGAGTGAGTGAACTAGAAGTCACGGAATTTCTAATAGTAGATAGGATATTATATGTATTAATTATATCTAATATAGCTCTACTAAATGAATAAGTAACGTATTGCTGCGTTGGTCTAACGAAAAAAGCAGAAACTACATAAAATAAAGTGCAAAGATTGCGATTATTATCATATATTATAAGTGAGTGAATTATCCTCACACAAATATTATATGTTGCTGATTTCCTATATAAGGCTTAGTTATCCTCACATTTTTCTATTTACTTGACTGTGAGTGTAATAATATTGTGAAATGTAATAATTTATTCGAAATACAATAGTACTATCAAACCTTCGATAATACTAGCATACTTAGTTACTAACTATATAAACGTGCCGTGCGATAGTGTATATACTCATCATTAAGATTAGCTTTGATTCATTAAAGACCGACTAAATAATTTATTCATTGAAAGTGATGTGTAGAGGCAGATTGTGATGAAGAGTAGGATTAAATAGTAAATCAAACTAGATCTTAATAAAATCAAAAAAGATAAACTATTTAAAGAAAGCGAAGCAAATAACAATAACAGGTCTTTTTTTTTTTCTGTCAAAAAATCTAATGCTGATAAACCTCTTTTCACGCAATATTCCACTTCACCTGTAGATACCGTGATATTTGACAATATAAAAACTGAGTGATAAAATTGTTTTAAGCATACATAATTTATGAATAATTTGCGTGATATAGGAGAAGAATAAACCAAGTATAATTTAAAAAGAAAAAGTAAGCACGGGTAATGAAACACGAGAGTCTCAGTATTTCACAAGTATGAGATAACGGTGGATATATTTAGACAAAAAATACTGAGCAAAAGAATTGTATATGAATGACCACATTATGAGAATTCTAGATTCTCAGCTTACGAGCCGAAGTCGCGACTGATGGTAGCTGAGCGCTGCAAGTTAATGAGCGAGCTTACACACGCCGATCGAAATATACCAGAGTGTTATATAGATAACACGTCACAACAAATACTCTAAGAAAAAAATCCTAGAGTAATCTAGCGAGTAATAGTTGCTTACTTTTCCAACTCGCTACTAGAAAGTGTAAAGTATACAACAGTATATATCTATCGTGATGTCTCTTGTAGTCCCACGATCTTTGAGATATAAAAAAGGGTGGCTCCATTCAGTGTGAATACAAGCGGTATAATGGCAATCGCATCCACTTCTAATAGATACTTGTGTATGGACCCAAATTACATAATATCACTCACACGAAGTATATAGGATGTCACATAAAGTATCTTAGTGGATTTTTGGTCACCCCTCTCATTCAATTGAAAGTATCATTAATTTAAGCGTTTGTCAAGCTGATAACAGAATATCGTGTGTGGAAATACAAAATAAAGTGACTTACTCATGCCTACGCTCTGTTTACAATGGATCGCCTCGCTAAAATGGAGGAGAGAGGAAGTGAATCCTACATTAACAAAAGTAAATGTATAGAAGTGTATAGAAATAAAACTCAGAAAGTTACAGATGTGAGAATAGAAACGTTCTGGTCATTAGAAACTAAATATTAAGCAGGGTAAGGGATAAGTAAGAAACACAAGAACATGATAACTTGAGTACGGTCGAATCTATTCAAAACACTTATACGACACAATTTCGTATAACTCAGGCCCCTTTCGGTAGTATTCGAGGTAAAATTATCTAGGGTGCTGTTATCAGAGATTCCGTCCAAATGTAAATCGAATATATTTCAACTCTGATATCCTTCTCACCAGACCATTATACTATACAAGGAAAACTGTCTGTCCTCGAATCGTCTGTACCACTATACTATTCAACATCTACGCTGTCTGTTCACTGAAAGCATGCCCTGACGGTATTACTTGACGGTACATTATACACTTATTTCATTACTATTTTTTACTACATTAATGCCCAAATGAGTAATAATCCACTCAAATGGTACCGATACTTGTCCCCCGCGTAATCGAAATTACCGTCGTCAAAAGTATTAAAGACTTCGTGCAGAAACGCTATACGATAACTGCAATAGAATACCATGATACCGTCGCCTAAAATCTACCAAACAACAATCACCTCATAGAGTGCATCCAGAGATGTCGAGTATAAAGATCTAGGTTGACGTACACTTCTCAACCGTGGAACCGCTTTTGGACATCGATTATTGCAAAATACCACGGGAAGTCAACCTTTCACAAGCTATCACTCCGTAAATCGAAATATCGCCTCCTACGAATTCACCCCTCTCACTATCCTATAGCCGCTAGATGATAAAGCTTCCCGTATTTCAGCAGATAACATATAGAGCTCACACTCGTGCACCGACCCATATTTGCCCGATACCAAGACCACATCGCATTGTAGAGTTCAAAAAAGTATGAAAGCACACCACTATGTTCCTGTAACCTATCCGGTAGATTCTGAGTTCTTTAGTACTAATGTGCACACAAAGTAAGCCATCCTCCAATGAGATGCTAATTCCATCATTGTATTACCTCGCAACATACCGGAAAAAGAATAAAACCATTAATTATCACATTGAAATTCCGAGAGCATACGAAATAATAGACTACACGAACTATCACTGAATCCACCAACACCTCACACATATTAAAAGATGACTAAGACCAACTGATAACAATAACCTTGGCCGATTCAGATAATGTTGCCTACCTCCCGTATCCTGTCCCATATACTGCGAACTAATGACTAACAGACTAGCATGTGTTTCTCGCATAAATAATAACATGTGCCTCACATAATACTATACTTCATTAATACCACTAAATAATTAATTCCATCAATACACTAATTAAAAAAAACTGTGATACAGATATACAGATGAAATCCACTAACAAGGTCGCCCTTTTCATAAGCGAAAATCTAATTAAAATCTAACTGAGTCGGCAGCGCAACCCCACCAGAACGTCAAGTCCTGCTATGGAATATGCACGAATGAACAGGGACATATCGGCGGCTAGTGATAGCTTCAACACAGAACATAGACAGATCCCAGCTCTGGAGATGTCGCACCTCCGTGAGAAATCAGGAGCTATCTTAACCTCATTACGCATGATAACAACTATGAAATATCAAGAGATACATGAACGAGCCTTACAAAGTAGCAAGGTAATTGATACCAAATCGGATAGTAAGGTACTCTCCGTTCCATAAGAAATGAATAGATGGAACGAAAGAAGACCGCCTATCATACACAGTCATGTATCTCGATATTTCAGCTAATTCGATCAAATACAGAGATGAGGCATTCTGATATTAAAGACTAAATTATCAACAATTGACATCCTTAAGTGCGAAACTCATAAACAAAGTAATAGACAGGCGAGAACTCACTATCTGTGAGGGTTGGTTGAGTGACAAGGTAAAAACAACTTCGTTGAGATGGGATTATGGGCTTCTGGGATACGAGATTATCTTGGTTTTCCCTTCACTGTCATTGAATATTCCATTAGGCCACACCGTCTGTTGTTGAATGGACCTGAAGCAGACTAGCTTGCGTACTCGGCCTGTGTCCAACTCTTCTGTCAGAACATGCTTCCGCATCTCATGGACGACATATCCCTTTCGACCCGAAGAGACATGTGGTTCCAACATGATGGCTCTCCAGCGCACTTCAGCCACCAAGTACGGGCCCTTCTGAACAGAGCTACACTGACAAATGGATAGGGAGAGGGGACCTGTTTTGCGTGGCCTGCAAGATCGCTCGACCTCACGCCCCTAGATTATATTCTTTGGGGGCATGTGTTGTGTACATTAACCATTAACCCAGTCAACACAAGAGAGAAACTAATTCAGCGAATATTCACTGCGTTTTGATCCAATCAGACACAGTGAGGGCATGTTCGCTAGAGTCCGACAGGGAATGGCACGGCGATGTAACGAATGTAATCAGACACAGGGCAGACACTTTGAACCTCCGTAATTTCCCCAATTAAAATGATTTCATCACAAGCTACCATTGTTTGGCTTTACAACTCGCGTCAAAACACATACGTTGTTAACAAAATATCCTTATTGTTTGTTACTTCTATCAACCCTCGGAGTACACAGATGGACGCACGCACACATACATAACAGAGTATTGCTAGAGATACCCAAAATCTTCCGGTTACAAAGTAACGACGCGTCAAACAACATCCCGTGGTAACTTACATCATCCTTAACTTTGAAACGAAGCGTCATACATCATAGCTTATTTAACAATAAATGTTCCTTATCGTTTAGACGTTTACTCTCTCCGAGTTTGTCGCAGAGTTTTTGAATCACCTTATATATATATTATATTAATATATTAAATTATGTATATATATATATATTGAACTAAGTTTTTCCTAATTCACATAACAACAGTGGTTTGTCTCAAGGATATATATAAGTTAGTATTAGCTTAAGACGCTAATTATTATTAAGAGGTAAAGGTATAGGTATCTATTAGTATAGGGGTATATATATATATATATATATTATATATATATATAATATATAGTAGTAATGCTCTCTCGATTATAAACTACTTCAAACTAATTTGAACCATTTTTATAGATCAAAACATCCAATTGGATAATCTTGTGATGTGTGCGACGAATTCGTGGTAACCAGTAATCCTTCTTCTGCAAATTTCTCCAAGACGTTACATTATATGATATAAAATAAATTCATAGGAATTTATATAAAATTAATTAAAAGTTAAATAAGTATAAAAGTTGAAATAGAGATAAAACCATATAGAATAAATTAATTGATTACAATATTAAAGTGGTTGAAGAGTCATTTGATTTAGGATAAACATAACATCCTCATCCTACGTTATATAAAGAAGAGACATGTAAGCTAGATTTTCATTTAAGGTCAGGTTGAGCGATGCCATTACAGGATTCTAAACACTGAAGATCGTGTTCTCTCTCAGTTGGGCTATATTATTCCTCAAAATTCGTTTAATCATGTATTAATGGTTCGTTTTCTTGAAGAGATATGAGCATTTACAGCTAATAGGGGGGATGAATTGTATAAATGTGTCTTAGAGTGTCTAAAATGAAATACTTTATGCTCATCAATACGTATGATAAAAGATTTCATATTGTCTTCCCATGAGGTGGCATCGCTAGTCCAATGCACTTGTAATGATGTTACTATTACTGATGCAACAAGAGGTAAATAGGTTTATCTTTAAATTTAAATATTTCCCAATTTTGTTAAATTTCAAAAATATAAATCTTAAATTTTTAAACTGTGTAAAGTTTGTTTTAAAACCACGTCAATTGTTTACGTCGCAATTTCGTTAAGGTCATAGGATTTCTCGCAGGAAAAACGTGGGCAAACCTATATTTACAAAAATATCGCGTAAAAGTTTGAACTGAGGATCTGTTAAATTTTTATTCTGCTGAGAGAATGCTGGTGGTCTTTAAAAATTTAAGAGCTGATACTCCAGTGCATTGCTTTCAGTTAACTCAGTTGATGGGGTCGCAGTTTTGTATTAAATTCTGGAACCCATTCTTCAGAAAATTTGAGTGTTTCGATAATGTCTATTACGGACAGCTGTTCTTTGTGTAAAAATTAAGGCGTGTTAAGGAGTGACGAATTTTATTGTTGTAATTCTCCGCGTTAGTCAAAAGAGGTTGTTCAGAGCTCGAGTTTATGATTTGAGTTGGATTTTGTAAAGTGATGAGGAGTATAGAAGAACGCTCTAGATCAAAAATTTTCTCTAAAATAAAATTTGATACGTTTATTAATTTAGCTTTGATGATTCCAGATTGAGTTAGTATATAGAATCTTGGATTATGGAAATTTGCAGCGATTGTAAGAATAGTGCGTTTTCTATTCTGGAGTAGTGCATTTTTTTTACAACAGGTATAGCTTCGGAGGGATTGGGCCGCGATGATGTAGTTTCTGGAGCAGTAGCAATTAGAAATATGCATACCCTTTGATATAAGAGTAGCTGGAATTGAGAGTTCCTATGTATTTTAGCAGAGTAACTGATATGGAGTCTATCTTTATAGGGGTAGTATAGTTTATTGAGAGTTTGAATAAATTGTGGTCATATTTATGTATTATGCTTTTTTCGGTCTTATTTGGTCAACAAGAGGTGTGATTGCGTCCGCAGGTGTATTCCGCGCAAAGGACTTAGGAGTTGGTGAGTAAGAGAACAAGGAGTTGCGCTCTCAAGTAAGTAGAGTGGATAGTTTGTGAGAGAGTCCCAATCGATTTTTAAATGAGGAACAAAATGATTCGGGAAACTCATAACCAGTCAGTGGGAGCGAGATAAGGAACAGCCAAAATTGATGAATGTTAGTTTTCCTATTGCGATATACTAGTGGGCCGGACGGGCCGTTTGCTAGTGTTGTATGAATGAATACGGGAAAAGCTATCATCTCATGGGACAAGGTTGTCTTAATATGATATTGCTGTAGGGATCAAGCTTTCGCTGAGAAAACTAGAGAATAAAAAGTAGTTGTTCGTCGGGCATAGTGAAACACGTTTTTAGGTGGAAGTGGCTGTTTTGGCGTGGAAAGAATAAACAAATAGCGTCGAAAGTGATTGTGAGTGAGTTTCTCACATATCTATAATTATACGCAGTGCACGTTGGGACGTTCGTTCGATATAACCCGGTAAGGATGTGTTAATGTATCTCTTTATTCGTTCAACACTTTGGTGTATTATCCGCCAAATCTTTGTATATGTGGCCAAGGGAGGGATAGTTGGAATTTAGATGGTTGGGTGTTATTTTAACCCACGCATGCTTGAACCAGATTCGAGACAAGAAGATGCCCCTTTGGACAAGAGGGTCATCTACTGATTTTCCTACAGCGTTGGACACCTATCTTCTTGTGTCTAGATAGTGCTCCTGTAACATAGTCCCAAGACATTGAGAATAGTGCAGAGAATGCGGACGGACTCACAGAAGAGAGGAGTAGGAAGAGCCGGTTGTTCCCTAACCTATTTTTATATGCGGATGATTCTGGTTTTGTGTGTGCGAATCTGAAGAAAGCGAGTTTGAGTTGAGAGGATTGGTAGGCAGTAGAGAGATTGGTATTGTGTGGTAAAACAAGAGGTGGTGTTTGTCAAGTAACGCACGCTGGTAAATAAGAGTAAGAGGTTAGGTTGCTTATGGGTTGAGTATGTTCTTACCTGGTCATCGTGTTTCGTGGAAGGGTTTATGTTAGAATAGTGAAGTGTTGTGTCATTGACCAGGTGACCTGGACAAAAGTCTGATTGATATAACACATACGTGGATTGCCTTTTATCAAATGATAATAGATTTGAAGTCATATGTGTCAATTTGGGAACTTGATGCTATGGGATATCTCGTGCGTGACCGATGCAGAGTGTAGTTACCGGTGACATACGAATTTTTGCTGTGTGTCGTCGGTAGATAAAGGTAATGTCGTTAGTTTAGTGCCTGTATCAAAACATTATGAATCGTTTGCGTGGATGTAAGTGACTAAGTTCTTGAGGCGCTAGGGTCTTTGATGGGAACTCGAGGCTATTTGTTATGAGTTACCAATTAGTGCTGTGAAGTAAGTATGAGACCATGATGCATGGAATAACGCAAGTTGTTGATCTTAAAAGCGCTAACAGTTTTGTGGTAGATGTTGCAGTATGAGTGGTTTCACTTGCATGGAATGTCATCTGGAAGGTTGATCAGATCTGGATATTTTATGGGTAGCTGGATTCGCGATGAAGAAGTGTAGATAATAATATGGGAGTGCAGAGGAATCGGACTTACCAGTTGGTATAAGATTAGTTGTGTGGGGTGAAGTGGAGGAATCGATCTTGTGATTGATTCCAAAATACAAATTCTAGATATTAAAATCAAGGTCTTGGTAAATGAGAGAAAAGTATCATAGTAAAAAGCTTAATAGGCAGTTTTGAAGAGGTGTCTAGCTTTGTCGTCCATGATGAGAAAAGGACTTGGACCGATAGGTATGCGGGTTTGCTTGCTCTAAGGGAAACGGTATAACGTGCCCGTATAAGAGAGGTGAGAGCCTTAGACGTCTGCTATTAGTGCGTACCTGAATATTGATCAGATTATCTCGGACTAGTGCCGAGTATATATCCGGAAGAAAAGTGGATTGCATTTCATGAGTCATGTGTAAATCACCACTCCGCGAAATTCCTGGATGAGGGATAGATGAGCTGATTATTATGACTGCTTTTGACAGAAAGGCAGAAACGACACGTGACTCGCCACTATAAAACTAGGAGTGTCTAAATGCGCTTCAGAAAGCTTTTCGCCTGGTACAAGTGTTTGGTTGCTATGCTCACCTGAGGACACAAGCGAGTGCTTATACACCCTCCCCACCTTCTCTTCGGACTGACCGATCGCCACGAAACTCCTCTGATGTTGCATGCTTAACATCACGCATATCACTACTTCACGAGTTGCGACGAAGATTGAACAGCCCTCTTATGACTGTGCTATAGATCGATGTGTGTGCACCTCGACTGCGGCAGCTGAATGGATTTCTTCACAAAATGATGCCAAAATCGTGCTCATTTTGAGGAAGAGAGGGAGTACATCAGAGTAGCGGCATTTCACCTCCTCTTCTCAGGTGTTGATGGCTTATCTTCCTGGCGATTATCTCGACTATGCCTCACATCTTTTCTTCTACTAGCTTATTCTGTGTTTCCGGTGCTATGTGAAGTTACTAACACCCATCACCCCCCTGTTCCTTGCGCCGTTTGAAAAGGTGGACTAAGCAGAATCCCGTTGTCTTATCAGCAATTGTGCGCTTCCTCGGAAACTCAAGTTTATCTCCCAGTAATTCTCCAGAAATAAATCAGTTTATCTAGGTCGCTATTTTAAGGTACTTAGTTTCCATAAATAGTAGTTAATAAATATCAAAGCAGAAAAGTTTATAAAAGGGACCTAGGATAGTATGCTATATTAGAGACTACTGTCAACTTTTATATATAATACTATATAATATTATATATCCTATATATGTATTATATATTATATCATTATATTATTGATAAAGTTATTAGGTAGTATATTTATATATTTAGTCCCTATTTATGGCGCACTTATATAGCTCCATAGCGTAAGATAGTATTGCTCATTTACCTATAAATGATCCAGATGTGTATTAGCTTCATATACCTAATATTATAAATAAATATTACATATAATAATATATTTAAATTATAAATATTTATGGCTATATTCTATGCACTACATTAGTTGTCGATAAGCCCATTGTATATATATATATAATATATAATATATATATATATATTATATGTACCGAGATGACCATTATGTACCGTACTCGTTACATAGTTATAAAATTTATAAAGGATTATATGTAAGTGCTACCCAAGAGTTTCTGCATTACCAGCTCAGGAGACCCTCGCTGACGCTAAAAAGACCTGTGGTGAAATGAAGGTCCTGTTGTAAGAGCCGCTCTCGCGACATCATTAATATATGGTGTTTTCTAGAGGACATTACGTTTATCGTGTGTGGGATATAATATAGAATATCTCAAAGCGCTCGAGGTTCGCGGTCATGGCTGTGTTGCTTGATGACACGCCGAATCACGAACGTATGATGATTGCACACATCTCTTCAGCCATTTCTCAGAAATGTGACGGCGACTCATGTCTAGTATAGACAAATTCATATAAAGGAGGTCGGAGGAGGAAAAGCTGCGTTGCGGGCAACAAGACCTTCGTGCTATACATACTCGGGGTGGGGGGGGATAAGGAGAGATAACTAAGATGTAAACTGCTCACAGGTTGATCTCTCATAGAGAACCCAGAGTATTAACACAAATAAAGAATAAGTTATTATTTGTTGTATAGATTCTCAAAAGAGGATCATATTTACTTTAGGGCTTATGGGCTTGAACCAATTAGTCTTATGAAAGAACTCCGTGACTCTCTAGAAAAATCCCTGATATGCTCCCTTTGTGCAAACCTTTTAATAATTAAAGTCTTAATAGTTAGATAGCAACATACATTTAACTGAATCATAAACACCATATCGTGCACGAAAGAGCGATTTCAGATCATTCCCCTGCTCTGTGCGAAAACTATCTTCTATTTGGCTATATATATTTAGACCAATAGGTTTGACTATCTTATTATTATATAGCTGTAAATGGAAGAGTCTTACAAGTCCATCATACTCTTTTATTAGATTAATGTGATTTATTGTAGTATTAGAGGATCCCCTATAAGTTTCAAGTGACCAAAAACCTCCCCCTTTCTTAGATCTGAGTGGACTATATGAGTAGTACAATAATCAATAATGATGATTAATACAGTGGAGTCTTTATTATTATAGCTGGATAATGGACTTTTTAAGACTATTAAAAGCAATATATATTTTAGTAGCTTAAGTGAAGTGATACTCATTATAACTGTGAGAAAAAATAATAACAAAAAAAACTAAATTTAAATAAGTCTTAGTGCGTTGGTACAAGAAGCTCCATTAAACTTTATTACATAACGTAATTAGCTGATGGTAATAGATAATTATCGTATTATTTTTAAATATAAGTTCGCACCTATTAGGGAGGAAGTACCATAAGGTAATGCAACTCCTAATAATCTCGTTCAATAAATATAAATAATATCACACATAATTACCAAATTATCAATTTTTAATATAAAATAATAAAATAATATGGTAGTAAAAAAATATAAAGGAATAGGGTTCCGTCCGGCAGAAGGTGTTGTAACATACGGCTAGTAGCCTATAAAAAAAATAAAGATGCTGTGCGGTGACTGCGTTGTCATTTGGAGCGGTAGGGGATAATCAAGTCCTACTCCGAAAGTACTCTGTCAAAAACTCAAACCGGTCTCCCCCTCTTCTATCCCCATAAATCCTCCAATTTCTAGGATAGTGAGAGAAATGGAAAAATCGAGGTACTCCGATGGGTAAAGGATATAAGTAGATATTATATATATACCTTCATTACCCCGGCTACGAGCTAAAAGATCTGATTTAACCTACTCACTACAGTCTCCCTCTCACATTGTGTAGGATCCTCTCAAAGACCTCAGTGAGTCTTAGTCATATATTGGCGCTATTCCAAGGTTAATAAATTTGCGTTAATTAATGTAATGACTTGGTACACACTACTCGATTATACCGTTTTTTCTCATAACATATAATTTAGTGTGGATGATCCAAAAGAACGCGTAAAAATATTGGCTTCCGTCCTTCCCAATCATTTAAGCCAAAAATGATGTAATAGCAATAATTTATTACTATATTTTGTAGTAAGTAGGTAGAGTATATGCTTTCAATATAAGTTAATTGCGTCGTATTAGTAATGTGAATAAGTACGTACGCCCCCAATCTTAGAAGTCAAATCAATCAATTTAAATTTTCAATTCAAAGTAAAGAAATAAAAGAAGAAATTTTTCATTCTTGAGAACTTCTGACTAGTAATTAAACATCTATTCAAGTAAGTACTACTTCCCTGGACCCAGAGGATTTACCGTAATCTGCTGGTGAATAAATCTCTATAAAAGCTGCTCCTTTTGTTCAAATGTGATATATATTGTATTTTAATATTATAGTAAGTTACATCCTTGAGCTCTAGCTAGGACTATAGTAAACAACACATTAAGTTCTATTTATATGCCTCTGGCAGACGATAGCAGTTCTGAAAAATTTACAGGAATATAAGCAAAACTTATATATATATAAGAACTTATTATTAATAGGATATAATAGATACTTACGTAACCCCACACGAGTGTAGAACTGATAGTGTGTAGAGATAATATTTGGGGGTATAATCATGAGCGGTAAAATTATCTTACAAAATATATATAAAGAATAGATGAAAACATATTTTCCCGGAGTCTCATAGCGAGAGCGGTCATCATTATGTGACTCGGTGATATACGATGACCAATGAAACCTTCAGAAACTCAATAACTAATATCTCAAGTACTCTTTTTCTAAAGTTTTCAGATCAGTAGCGCCTACATATCAAGAAATAATAATGCAAGCAGAGTTCTTTTCACGAGTGTAAGTGATAATAAGGGAATACTTATATACCTTCTCAAGTCTCTCTCTCCTAAAGGTCGTCTGGACTCAGACTGAGTGAGGGGCCGCTGCCCAAACCGACTCGTACAGTAAAGGTATATTAACTAACCATCTATATTACATAAAATTATAGAGAAATTGCTTACTCCTAAGAGAACTAAACATATATGCAACACTCATGTATAATGACTGTAAGTTACTTTATCGGCTATGATTATGTAACCACATCCAAATTTCTCTCAATTAGAAGTTACAGCTTCATTTCGGAATTTTTAGCTATGTATTCTCTAGTATTCCCGCCAAATGGAGAAAGTCAGCATGTGCCAATGAGTCACATCCCAAGAGAATCTTCTAAAGAAAGTATGATTAAATAAAAAACAGAATTAATATATATAGTAGATGGCGGAGTAGTGAATATTTTTAAAATCAAAACGGGAAGAACTTTTACTTATCATAAATTAGTCAGCTTATAGTATAATATGAAATAATAATTATTGTCAATTGCTGTACTTAAAATCAGTAGGTTAATTAAATAATATTAATCATGGGTAAAATAATAAATAGGTATTGTATTTGGTATATTATTACTAATGTAGATAAATATAAATAAATATAATTAATAATTATTAATTAATAATAATAATAAATATAATTAAAATAAATTTAATAATATAATATAATAATAATAAATTAATATATAATAATTAAATAATTTAAATATTAATTATAATCTAAATAATATATATATCTTTATAAATTATACTTGTACTTATTATAATAGTAAGTATATTTAATACAATCTTTTTAAAATAAATATTACTGACTAGGCATGTACAAAGAAGGCATCACTTCTTTCCAATGAAGCTCTGAGTATTCCGACTATTGACCAATTGATAAGAGTATCGATGTGACCCATACGATACCAACGCTTGCCTCTAAAAGCGGCTCACCCCATTAAATTATATTTATCTCTACATACTC
>JABUQX010093353.1:17500-27500 GCA_015478945.1 Trachelipus rathkii | reverse complement strand
TGCAAGCATGTGAAATGCAACAGTGTACACTATGTAAACAAATACAAGGAAAGAGTCATGATATAAATATATATATATATATATATATATATATATATTATATAATATATATATAATATAATATATATATATATATATATATATATATATATAATATGATATATATATATATAATATATTATATATATATACATTAAAATATATTATTACACAATATATATAAATATATATAAAGATAATATATATATATATATATATATATATATATATATATATATATATATATATATTATATATATATTCCCAGATTAAAAATAATAAAATTTAAATATTTTTTAATAAATTTTAAATTTAAATTTTTTAATGAAATTTTTTTTTGTAATATTTACATGTAGTATTGTGGATGCTTTGGGTATTAAATATATATATATATATATATATATATATTATATATAATAAGTATATATATTTATATAATATATATATATATATATAATAATATATTTATATATATATTATATATATATTATATATAGCTATATATATACATTAACAACAATAATAATTTATTTTTCAATGGCTGAAAAAAAAAACTATACAACAGCTACCGGAAAAAGGAAGACATTGCTGGAATGCTGGTCTAATTTACTGCGAAAATGATAAAAAAAAAAGAAAAAAAATCTCAAAAACTACAATAGCTACAGCGAAAAGAATACATTTTTGGAATCCTAAAATTTCACGTAAGAAAATGTAAAAAAAAAAAATAATAAATAAATAAAATAAATCATTGGCTATTTTTTTTTTTTAGAAGCAAATAATAATATATATTATTATATATATATATATAATAATATTATATATATATAAATATATAATATATAATATATATATATTATATAGATATTATAATATAAGTATATGATATTATGTAATGTATACACGCAATGTCAGGGGCTCGAGCCGACAGGAACACAGGGGCGGACGTTTCATACCCCGTAGGGAGGGGCGAGAACCTCCGCGACACCCAAAACCAAAGAGCGGGGGTTCCGACCCTCCCCGGAGGGGGGAAGTAGTCCTACCCCTAGTTCCCGGAAGGCCGAAGACCCCGACTCCTGCATTCGTGGCGTATACCCTTGGAATTCTTAGTTAAAAAAAAAAGAGCAAAATTAATATAAAGTCTATTATTTTAACGCAGTAAACAATAAAAGTCTCTAATAAGGCTCTCTAATCATATTTACTATAATTATTAACAATAATTTTTTATTTTTTTACATTTCCTATCTAAAATTTTACCAGAGATTCCAAAAATTATTCCTTTTCCTGTAAGCTATTGTAGTTTACGAGGATTTTTTTTGTTTCCCGCACTAAAATTGGACCCAGCATTCAGCAATGTATCCATTTCCACTGTATATTGTAGTTTTTGAATATGAGAAGGCGAATGAGAGAAATTTTTGCTGTTAGAAATACTCTTTCCCATATATATATAATAATATATATATATATATATATATATATAAATATAATATAATATATATAATATATTATTATATTATATATATATATTATATATATATATAAATATATATATATATATATATAATCCCAATTAAAATAATAAATTAAATAATTTTAATAATTTTAAATTTTAATTTTTTAATCTGAAAATTTTTGGAAAGTTTCCTCATTTATTTTTGAGCAATACATATATTTATCGTAAATATAAATATATATATATATATATATATATAAATATATATATATATAATATATATATATATATTATATAATATATTATATATATAATATATTATATATATATAGATTATAATATATAATTTATATATATTTTATATTATAATTATATTATATATATATATATATATATATATATATATAATATATATAATATATATTAATATATATATAATATATAATATATATATATATATTAATAAATATTATATATATAGTATATAATATAAATATATATATATATAATATATAAATATTATATATAATATATATATATATATATATAATATATATATTTATACGTATATATATGATATGTATATATAAAATATATATAGATATATATATATATAATATATATATATATAATATTAATATATATATTATATAATATAATTAGATTATATATATATATATATATATATAATATATATATATATATATATATATATATATATATATAATATATTATATATATAATATAATATATTCATATAATATATATATAAATAAATATAATATAATATAATATATAAATAATATATAATATAATATATATATATATATATATATATATATATATAATATATACAGGGTTCACACTAAAATTTTGAATTTGATTTCCCTCATTTCCCGACTTTCCCTTGACCAAATTCCGAATTTCCCTCGACCAGCGTTCGTTATTTGCGCGATAACAATTATCTATTTATTCATATTGCAGCCTATCATACTCAGTTCAACTATTAAATTATTGAAATTACTTTAGAAACTGTTCATCATCATGGGATGAATTTTAAAAAAAAAATTTTTTTTTTCTTAGTAAGCAGCCATAACCTTTCCCCATAGCCGTCCAACACACTCCTTTTTATTTTTCCCAAAAGAAAGTTTTATTTATACAAAAAGAAAATAAATTAAAGCTTACATTAATAGCCTAGATGAATAACGTCCACTTGATCACAAAAGTTCTAAATGGGAAGATTTAGGTTAACTTTTTCTTAAGCATCTGAATTTTTGATTTTATAGCGTTTTCTTCTGTCAAAGCTATCATTTAACATCTTCTTTGCTCTCAAGTTATAGATCCTGTATATGGATTATTTCTTGTTAAAACTTTTTATGCTCTTCTTCTTTGGTTCTGTTTTAACCTCTTATAGATGTTGCTTCATATCTCTATGGGCACTCTTATATTTGGTCAACATTTTTGAGTGATAGGAACTTTATGAATACTTTCATGAGATCTTATAGCATTTTGCACTGTTCTTTGAGAAAATCAGGCATCTTTAATAACAAATTAAAATTGCTTAATTTATAGAAAACCTCCTTCCACTGTCGCATTTCCATGCAAATCATCTAATTAATAATATGCCACATTCAACATAACATTGATTCCCAGGTACTAAAGAAGAAAAAAACTAATCAATCTCTTAAAAAGACAGTCACCACAAAAATATTTTGAATTTAATTCAGGTAGAATGAGACTTCACTGCAAAGTAGAGTGTATTGTGCTTTTTGCTTTCTAGAAAATAGAGCAAGTCAATGTTAGTCAATATTTTACATTCATCGCCCCATTGTAAAATTAAGTACCGCACTGATTCGAACATAATTTAAATGTTCTCCTCATATCTGCACACGAGGTTTAAAGACATTTACATCACCACCTTATACATTGCCATAGTATTTCAGATCTAGTAACATCATTCTTTAATGCAAAAGATTGAAAACTGATGATAAACTGGGTGGTGGTTATTAATAGAACACCAGGTCATTTACAATCGGTTAGTATCATTAGAAGTGAGAATGGCAATAATTTCAGGCACACACTTTCATAATATTGTATTATAGAACAGTAACAAAAAGTTTTTCAATGAATGTTTCTGCTGATTTTAATAAGTTCAAATGCAGTTTCCCCTCTGAATGTGAAACTTCGGCTGGCGTCCCATGTTAGATAGATCAAAGTTCTTTTACATACTTTACAGTATGCCTTGGAACTATCAGTTTCCTTTACCAAACCACCTGATAAACTGTGGGTTCAGTTTGTCCAACCACTGGTTGTTAAAGTTAGTTTTTTTGTTTAATTAATTTATAATAATAAATAATAAATATCTATCAAATGCACAAAATCCAAAATCACTTCGTCAAACCCCCAAAGAAAAACACCTCAAAAAGTTTAAATCCCTAAAAAGAAAAAAGATAAACATTAAGTCATAAGTCATACAGACTAAAACACATCCATATACCAATCACCTTCAATTCGAAAGGATGAACCTTGGACAAACTCTACAAAACAGAATAGAGATAGAGTAATAGTACAAAAATAAAAGAAACATGATAGAAGTAGATTATGGAATGTCATTCTTGTCATCCTTTTCATTCAACTATCAAATACATCTTATTCACAATAGTACAGTAAGAAAAAAAAAATAATCAAAATTTGAAAATAAATTAACATGGATCATTCTTCATATGTTTTAAAATTTCCCTACTTTTTTTGGAATTCCCTGACTTTCAGACAATATCTTAAAACTTTTCCCTGACTTTCCTGACCAAATTTTTTTTTCCATGACTTTCCCTGACACTTCCCTGACTTTCAGAAAGTGTAACCCTGATAATATAACTATAATTAATATATATATTATAATATATATATATATATATATACTTATAATATATATATATATAAATAATATAATATATATATAATAGTTATATATATAATATAATATAATATAATAATATAATAAATTAATATAATATATATATAATATATATAAATATATATTATTATATATATATATATATTGCACCTAATCCACCAAGAAAATGAATTCATTTTCCTTGTGGATTGTGTGCAAATATATTGCTTGTGCAAAAGAGCAATATAATATTATAATATATAATATATATATAATATATAAGTATATAATATATATAAATATATATATATATAAATATATATATATATATAATATATATATATATAATGATGGACGATTAATTTCATCGAATTCATCGGCAAAATCGGCATATATTTTTTCAATCGTCATCGTCATCGCTCAAATTTTGCGATATATTAACAGAATTAAGAATTGACATAATCATAAAACTCAATAATAATAATAATAATAATAATAATAATATAATAATAATAATAAAATAATAATAATAATAATAATAATAATAATAATAATAAATATATATATATATATATATATATATATATATATTATAATATATAATATTATATTATATATATAAATATATATATATATATATAATAATAATAATAATAATAATAATAATAATAATAATAATAATAATAATAATTATATATATATATATATATATATATACCCATTTTGCTTATGGTATGTATGACATTCCAGTGCCTAATGGTTCGCCTTTCTGTTATGCGTTCATATCCACACTCATCCTCCAGACAACATATCATATACACATACTTATATCCACACCCCTCTTCTAGACAACATCTTACAGACATCCCTATCCCTTATATCCATACGTGTAGGGAGAAAAAATTGCCCACATCGTATGTCCTGCGTGCGTAGAAGGCGGATATGGACGTGTAGTTAGTGGCTGCCTACTACCAATATATCTTTGTCAGGAATGCTAATCAGCCTCGAGAAGGTCATGATCTCAGTAAGCGACCTTCTATTCCCTCGGGAAAATGTATAGATAATCGTATCTGTATTATAAAGTGTCAGAGAGTAATGTTGAGCAGATGAGGAGAGAGGTGAGGAGATTTTAGAAAGGGAAAATTTGATTCTCTTTGACGGAAACAAAATGAAAGGAAAAAGTGAAATGACTGTTGTGTGAAAATTTGTTTGCGTGGAAAAGGAATGAAGGGCGATAGAAGGATGCAATTCTGATGAGGAATTGTGGTAGGAGAGCTATTAGATTTATGTGCGTGAGTACTAGAATTCAAAGGTTAAATTTAAGTTTGAAAAAGGTCAAAAATTTGTGTGGATGCGACATATGGTCCATCTTAGTAATGTGAAGAGAGTAAGATTCGGATAATCGAATATGCTTTGGATGGGAGAGTGAGATTCAGTTCATTCAAATATCTGCCCATTCAAGATTTTTTTTACAGTTTCACCACACTCAAGCAAGCTATTCAAGGAGGGGGTGTAGTACTTTCAAAAGTTCACCCTCTAGCGCAAATTACGCTATGGAGCACAGAACGCATCTTTTTATCGCCAGATGGCATCGGTATGCTCCTATAGAATGATGAAAGAGAATTTCAGAGAGCAGAGCTGCTTGGAAGAAGGAAGCACCACAGCGAACTAGCCTGGAGTTATCCAATGTCAAACACCAAACTCGAGCGCAGAATACAGAACCCTTTGTGTTACGAAGGGCGTCTAAAGTGTGCGTCGCGAGTGATAAGTCCCTCGAGCACCGCCCTGCGAACCAAGGATAGAGATTAAAGCACCAACATCGCGCCGCAAAAATAGAGGGTCAAATGAACTGGAAAGTACAGAACAGTTTATAAGCTTTTTTGCCGTTGACTCGACCCTGCTCCAAAATGACGGTGAAAACAGGCCCCCCCCCTCCAATATGAGAGCACAGTACTCCAACATGACGTATAGACCCTGTATAAGCTGGAGCAACTGAGAAAAGAGGAAAATCTCGTAGTCTAAACAAATTTCCAGTTTCTTTGAGGCCGCCCTTGAAACCGTTTGATGTGAGGTTTCCAACGACCTTTTTTTGTTCATGTAAGCCAAAGGATGTTAATAATTGTAAACAGAGAGACGACAGACCTCGAAAGAGATAGGAAATGTTAGAAGTATTTGGAGAAGATAAATTTTGAAGTTGGTTTTAAAGAATTAAAATTCACAATGTAATTTCATAAATATCACGAGAATAAAATCGGAAAATTAAACGAGAGCAAATTCTAGAAGATAAAAGGAAGTTAATTGATATGAGTTAAAGAGAGGGCGAGTCATCGAAATACAGTGGATAAGTTAGAGGTGCATGAGATCATTAATAAAGTAGGAATAAAGTAGTGAGATAAGACAGAACCCTGAGAACACCACTATTGACAAAAGAAGAAGTCACCCATCAACAACAGCCGATATTGAGCGATTTGGAAAGAAGCTAGATATAAGAACAAAGAGGAAGAGAAGGAAGGGAGCTTAGAGAGTAGGGACGCATGCCATACTCGATCAAATGCTATTGGATATTCAAGCGCCACACGCAAGTCCCCCGTATTCTAAGAGCGAAAAAACCATAAATCGGTTAATAGATGTATATCCAGTAACTTCGTGCAACGAGAGACTAGTAGGCGTCGGAATGAGTTTCCAATATCTAGAATGAGTGAGAAGTTTCAAAATCTTAGATAGAACAATGTGAAGAGATACAGGCGAATTAGAAGATAGACGCATTCCTTTTATCGGAATAGGTTAGACATGTGAGAGCTTCCAACACTGAGGAAAGTGCTAGTATTGAGACATAAGAGAATTAATTGAGCGAGGGGCCGAAGAGATTAACCTTTTCAGTTGGAGAATTAGAACATGTATCTCGAATAAGAGAAGGCAGATTGTTCAGATACACCGGGACAGAAGATCTGACAGTAGTGAAACCAAGGAGGGTTAGCACACCTCTTGTTGATGAAAGCCCGCTTTGCTCGTCGAAGAGAATCCCTCAAACGATTTCAGCTGAATAAAAATAGCGAGCAGTCGATAGACGAGAACGAGAATTTCCACCCGATAGCACTTCTCTAGCCTGAATCCAGAGAAACAAGCACGAGTCGAACCATGGATTATAGAAAGAAAGATTTATTTTAGAAGGAATGAAGAAAAGAAAGATTAGCTGAAGAATATCCCGATACAGCTCCCTCCTTATCTTTTAAATCTTAATACATCATCATTATTCCTTAACTGAGTAGCCAATTGCTATCATCTGCAAACTTGAAACCTTACATATTAAATCCCTGGTCTAAATATTTTATACAGGTATGAGGAACAGCCACCCTTAGAAATCGTTACGGACCACAAATATGTCTCCTCATTTCTATTAATAAAATATTTTTCATTTCATATTAACTATTATTATTATTATATTATATTATTATTATTATTATTATTATATATATTATATTATTTTTTTATTATTATTATTATTATCTATTTAAGAAGACTTAAGAAATCAAATATTTTGATTGCTAAAATATTTCCAAGGAAATAATCCCTTACCCCCCTGTCTACAGCCTGTAGATAAATATATATATATTATATAATTATATTATATATATATATATATAGATATATTATATATATTATATATATTTATATATATATATATATATAGAGAGAGAAGAGATGAAGAGAGAGAGAGAGAGAAATAAATTTTTAATAATCATCTTTTTCAAACTAATCTTCTTCGTCATCGTCAACTTTGCTCTAACGTCAATCTCATCGCAAAAATTTCATTAATCCGTCCATCCCTAATATATATAGATATATAGTATATATATATTATAATATATATATATATTATAGATATCATAATATAATATAAATATAATATATATTATATATATATTATATAATATTTATATAAGATATATATATATATATATATATATATTATATATATATATATATATAATATATAATATATAATATAAAATATATATATAATTATATATATATTTATATATATATATTTATATATATAATATAATATATATATATATATATATATATATATATATTATAATATATATATATATATATATTATATATATATATATATATATTATATATATATAGTATATATATATTATTATATAGTATGTGTACCAGCTGCATTGGGGCTATCAGAGTGATTGATGAGGATAATGTTAAAATTATTCGGTCACTCACTCATAAAATTCAATATAATTGATAAGGCATACATAATGAGAAATGTGAAAATCACACACACACACATTAAAACTACGTGTTTATCAGTTTATGTACAAAATCTGAATTCATGCGAACGAATACCGAGTAAATTTCACGTTAATTAAAATACTCTACTCAGGTTAGTCCCTAATTGACCTGATTTCGCACTACGATTTAACATCTCCCTTTGGTCTGAGTATAGATAAATGAATTTAGTGATAAAACTCTTTATTACATTTTTTTTTTATTTCAAAAATCCAATAGTTGCCCTCTTGTAACCTTAGTTTATTAAAGAAAAATCATCTTAGGAGAATATATGAAAATGCTTAATCTGACAACCTCTTAAAAAATATCCTTGAAATGGATAAAAATTTGTTCGCCTATATAGTCATTATATGATATGAGAAACTCTCCACCTTTACATTACAACTTTATTCGTTATCAGAAAAAGCAAATCTTACTCAGTAACATGAGATAAAATCATGTTTATGTTAAAAAAAAAAAAAATAAAAAAAAATAAAAAAAATGCAAAATAATATATATATATATATATATTATATATTATATATAATATATATTAACATATATATATATAATATATATATATATATGTATATATATATATATAATAACAATAATATATATAACTCTTCTTTCTTATATCAACTATTCTACTAACTGAATTACTGATGTGCGTAATATAGTAATATAACTAATATAATAATAACATAACAATATATACCAGTATGTATATATATATAAGTAATAGTAATAACTTGTAACCTTATGTAATATGTATATATATGTATCTTAACCAACAACCAGCAACACCATCAGCACCAGCAACAACAGCAACCTTCTTCATCATGGTATCAAGCAACCAACCAACCAACTAACCTTATGCATATATATTATAAATATATTATATATATATATATATATAACAACAACTGCTGCTACTATATATATAATATATATATATATATATATATATATATATATATACTGCTGCTGCTCATAACAATATATATGCTCAATAGTATGCTGCTGCTGCTCATATATATATCTACGAAACCAAGTAGGATGAGTACTGTTGTGTGTAGAGTACTGTTGTGTGCAGTGCTAATGACGACAAAAAGAAGCATCAAATTTACTATAAATTTAAAAATTGCGGCCGTTAAAAGTGTTTGAGGCGACATTCCATGAAAGCGGATGACTTGGGTTAAAATGCTAAGGAACCAAAAAAACACTTATTCTTGTACGCAGAACCAAATGGTATAACATTTAATAAATTATGACTATTAATAAGGGAGAATGTAAATTTTAGTAATTGGAAACATCTCATTAAA
>JABUQX010093353.1:5000-12500 GCA_015478945.1 Trachelipus rathkii | reverse complement strand
CAATTCTTCTCACACTAACACGCCCTAGTTGTCCATCTGAACACATTGAACTTTAGATCTATACCTCTTATTCAATTCATGGTCTCACACTATGCATTAACACAGGTAACAACAACATACCCTCATGGAAGACCTAGCGCACTCAAGACTTGGTTCTTTACATCACCAACGATTTAACTGCGCAGACACCTTCCTGCAGAATTTGCAACTTTCTACTACTCTTATCATCGTTCCCTTTTCATCCAACATATATCTCAAAATATTTAAACTCAGACACTTGTTCCAGCTGTTCACCATCTAACATAACTTCACACCGAGGACTGTTCTCACTCACAACCATAATCTTACTCTTATCTACGTTTGCTTTCAAAGCCCTCCTTTTTACACCCTGCCAAATCTCTACAAATCCTCTCAAACTCTCTTTAGATTCACACACAAGCCAAATCATCATATAAGGTAGGGCTGCCCCTTCTCATCTACCTCCATTCTCACATCATTCTAACACCATTTCCTGCTACTACATCTCTAATTCTTTCATAACCCCATCCATATACAAGATAGATAACCAAGTAGACATAACAGATCCTACCTCACTCCTCTATTAATGATAAACCAATATATATATATACATATATATATATATATATATATATATATATATAACATATATATATATATATATGTATATATATATATATATATATATATATATATATATATATTTCTTCTTTATATAACATATATATGTATATATATATATATCGACAAAGTAATTAAAAATATGATTTTAAGCTTTATTTTTACTTGAATATATGATTTTTCCACTGTTAATTTTATATTATTGTTTATAATAAAATAAACATTATTTGCATTATAAATTACGTTATACATTCCGAAACTGAAATATATTTGCTTGTAATGTGTTGCGCCTGCATCTTTATGTCTTTACGGTACTTTACCGTATATCATTTGGAGATTAGATTCATTAAGTGGTATATTTTTATTCTCAAAAGCAATAAAAAAAATAGTTGAAGGGTTAGAATCCATATTTTGCAGCAGCTCTGCAAGCACTAAGCTGAGTCAGAGTCAGAAATTTTAAATTTAATTGCTGGAGTCGGAGTCAGTCGGAGTCGAAAATTTTTGTTTGAGTGGAGTCGGAGTCGAGTCGGACGAAATTTTTTGTATAAGTGGAGTCGGAGTCGGAGTCGGAGTCGAAAATTTTTGTTTAAGAGGAGTCGGAGTCGGAGTCAGTCGAAAATCCAAATTTGAATTTAAGGAGTCGGAGTCGGAGTCGGAGTCGAAAAATTTATTTTACGACTCCGCAGCCCTGCTCTTGGTGAATAACCTTGAATATAGCATAGTGACATGAACCAATGCATGGAGAGGGGGACTTTGTGCATACCTCCGACCCTAGCACTATTATGTGCATTTGATGCATATAAAATCTTTTAATCTTCTTTCTCTCCGCTCATTTTCGAATTATCTATTCTTTCAATCTTCCTTCCCCATCGTAGTTTTTATCTATCTCCTCTTTTTTTTTTTATTCCCACCCAGCAGTCCCTTTAAATACTTTTACGTACTTTTCCTCTTTCAAAGAGGTTGTCCTCTTTTATTTCTGCCACATTCCTTTGGGCTATCCGGTGCCTCTTCCCACATAGGTCTTCAGCCCATTTCACACTTCTTCCCCATGGATGAGAGTACAGTCTGTTAACGGGTCCTTTCGCTTTCCTTTGACCGAGCCGCCAATTGTAAGGGACACGAACTTTGAACTAACCTGTGAGGAGCCTGTCCTGCTCTTTGGTGTAAAATCTTGGGCTCTAACGTGAAGTTATTTAGGTTTCGTGTGGTTAACTGGTGAAAAACCCACCAATAGTTCCGGGAGGATCTTCCATGGCCACATCCATAGCCTACCCTACGGGGTAGGGCCGGCGAAGTTTTGTGAGTCTCTAGCCCGTAACCTGTTGCGAGGAGAAATAATTATGATATATACGCCTTTCCTGCCCATCATTTTATTACTTTTATGTTTCATTTGTTTTATTGTTATAATTGCTCATCTATGAAGAAAAAGTCTGAAGTTTAATTTTTATGAAACTGACTCTTCAAGGAAAAAGATTACTAAACCAAGGCGAGCAAAACAGCATCAACAATAACTACCCATCTGTCGGGTTCCCAGCTTGACCCCATCTCGGTCCCTCCTACTTCTAGGCCAGCAGGTGTTTTCGCTTTTACTCCTTCTACTACCCCTGAAAGTCCTCGCCGCCTGGTATGCCCTTATCACCCCAGGCCCAAACGGTTGGAGCAATCCCAAAAAGGAGTCCACCGTCATAGTAGTTCTCCCTTTTTTATCCATATGCTGCTCCCCCTCCGAAAATGCCAGCAGATACCTCACACCTCATTACCGATATATTATTATTTCAATACACTACCACTAAAGCTCTTACTGAGCAAAGAACCATTATTCTTTGCGATGCACTTGAAAAGGCTTTCGGAGTTGAAGACCCCCAGTCACATTAATGAGAAATGGGTCCCCTCTCGTTCAAGCTACTACCTGGAATCAAAGTTCCATTTTGTCATCCTTAACATCTCTCGGAAACATCCCTCTTATTTTCACTCCTAATGAAATAAGAAACACTTCCAAAGGAACTGTCTATTCTTTAGAACAGGAAAACGAAGATATTGCTGTCATTTTAAGAAATCTCTAGCAGAAAAGATTTCCCGTTGCAAACGTTTATAGATTTCCCCCTCGTCGAGACTCGCCTGGTACCCAAAATCCTCGTTTACTGCTGACTTTTATTACTCCTTTTCAACCTTCCGAGGTGAAAATAGGGTTCACAAACTACAGTGTTCGTAAGTTTATTCTCCGACCCATACGTTGGTTTAAATGCCAGAGGTTTGGTCATCCCCGAAAATACTGTAGAGGACCTCATGACATATACCCAATCTAAGGAGAAGAATTTCACATTCGCAGTAAAAACACACCACATTGCAAAAACTGTGAAGGACCCCACAGTGCCTCTTCCTTAAAATAACCGTCTTACGTGTTTGAACAGGAGGTTTTGGAATTATGTACCATGAAAAAAATTGAGCAAGAGAGATGCCGTACACCAACTCAAAGACAAAAAATCCCACAAGACAAAGGCAATCTTATGCTACAATTGCAGCAGCCCCATTACCTCTGTGAGTTAATCCACCGACATAACTTCATTCCAGCAGAACTTTACCCTAAATTCTAGCGAAACTCAAGCATTTATTGCATCCGAGCCGCAAGCTTTGCTTAGACTACCGACTTCTCAAATAGTCCAAAGGCAGCCCTTGATTCAATCTTCCGTTCAAAATGGCATAAACAACCCTACTCTGAGTATTAGTTTTCAACCAACTAACAATGAAACTAAGTTGGTTCATCCAATACAAAGCTTGGAGAGCATTTTCTTCCAAGACACTCTGTCCCATACCCTACAGATGAGTTCACCAAATTCGCGTAAGAGGCCTGCGTCTTTGACCCCTAATATATCTCCCTCTATTGCTCAAATTCTAAAAAAATGATACTAATAAACGCGAAAAGATTAATTACCAAGCTAAAGACTTTCCGCTAAAATATAAAGCATCCGAATTTCTAAATCAAAACACACGCTGACCTCAGATGTAAAAAGGCAGCTCAGAAGAGACCTCGTCATAAGTTTATTCCTGAGACAAAAGCAGCGGTTTCAATAGATTGTACCCAAACAATCACAGCTATTGAACAACCCACCAACCAACTCTCTGATAGCTTGCAGGATTATTCCAGCTCTTCTGAATCCTCCTATAACTTTTCTTCCGAATTTCCTACTTTAGCACTCCTTACAAGATTCTATGCCTTAGCGGATGAAATGGATAATAGTTCCCAAATGAAGCCTGATGTGAAAACACACACTCTCTCTCTCTCTAATGATTCTTGCGCTTCTGAGAGAGATGAATGGAAAACCGTTAAGCGCAAACACAGCAAGCGCTCCAAGCGTTCCAAATGTGGTGGTGGCATGAAAGGGGACCCAGAGGTTCCCAATCTTAATTCAAATTATTCACTCTTCCAAAATCACCCACCTGATGGCTCACTGACAAAATGTCTATCGTCAGACTTCCGTAACCCAACGGATCCCATATTCTATCCCAATATCGCAACTGCAACTTCCTTACAAAAGAGTGACACTTTTGTGGTGTCATCTTCTTACACTGCCTCAATGGAAACCTTCCCATATTCTGCACTCATTTCTGAATCTGATTGCTTGGCAGATAGTGATATCGATTCCATTCCTAAACATGAGCATTTTGGTTGCTCTTCTAATGACCAACCAAGTCCACACAATAAGGTGGACTTGGTTGAACTCAACTTACTTCGTATTCATAACGAAGCCTGTACACCATATATCTCTGAAACCTCCCTCCCCCCCAAAACCGGTCGTATAACCCAAATCTCTGTTGTATGATTATTTCTTATCACCAGAATTTGTTGCTTCTCCTCATCGGAGCCCACGGCCCAGCCTTTCCTCCACATCTGAATCCACCTCCAACATTACCCCTAGCCACATAGAGACAATTTCTCAAAAAGACTATCAGCATAATATTTATAACAACATAGCATGCCCATCTTCCTTCAATTCAACTGTCGTAGCTACTATTCCAGTTTTGAAGTACTAGTTCAACTAATAAACATATGTACATCAAAGTGCATATGTATGCACGAACTTCGACTATGTCATCGTGACTTCCTCCAACCGTCGGCATATATAAATCGCAGCTAACCTCTATGGAAAAAGGTTACAATGAGAGGGGATGTTCAGTAATACTCATTCATAAATCTGTCCCATATTCTCCAACCCCTCCTCAAACTAGACTTCATGCAGTGGCAGCATGAACTCATCTGTCTACTGACCTTACTGTCTGCTCGATATACTTGACCTCGAGTAGTGAGTTTGCTAAGATCGATTTAGCTGATCTATAACCGTCTCTTTACACATGCAGAGTACCAAACTTCACTGGCGAATAGTAAAGACGGTGTCCTTGGCCCCAGACACGATATCTTACATTATGCTCCGTCATATTCACCCTTCTAAATCAGCATTCTGCTAAATCTGTATAACAGAATCTGGATCGAATCATCTTTTCCATATGTTCGGACTACAGCTCTTGTGATCTCTATTCCCCAAACTGGGACGGATTGGAAATTGTTGGACAACCAAAGAACAATACTTGTAAATTAGTGAAGAAAATGGTTTCAGGGCGCCTTCTTCTTGTTCTGGAGAATCGCCAGGCTTTTTCAAACTTTCAGTTTGGTTTTTACAAAAATCGATCGACCGCGGATCCCTTGCTGAAACTGAATCATTACATCTGGGAAGCCTTCTCAACTGGTGGGATGGTTCTTGGTATCTTTTTTTTACCTTGAAAAAGCTTATGACACAACGTGGAGAACTGGGGTTCTCCTTAAACTCCACTTGCTCGGTTTCCGAGGAAAGCTCCCCCTCTTTATTAAATGCCTTCTGTTAAGCAAATTCAACCAGGTTCGGTGCTCTTCTGTTCTATCACGCCACTTTACTCTGGATGAAGGTGTTCTGCATGGCAGCGTTCTAAGTGTGTTATTATTTGCTCTCGGATTCAATGACATCGTTACTTCTATTTCAGCGGCAATCAATTATTCTCTCTATGTTGATGACATGGCGTTTAACATTGCCGGTGCCAGGCTGCCATTTCTTGAACGAAAACTTTAAATATCTATTGAGAATATTTCACAATGGGGTAGCTCCCTTGGCTTCCATTTCTCACCCACCAAATCCTCAGCAGTACTAATTAGGAAAAATGGGTGTCGAAGAACCTGCCACCTTCCTCCCACGAGCCTAACCTTATATGGTTCACCCATTCCTGTAATCTCACAAGTCAATTCTAGGCCTGATTTTAGATGACTACCTAACATTCGCACCACATATTAAACTCCTAAAAACGATTTGTCATCGCGTGCTTGACCTATTACGTCATCTAATACCATATACCTAATAAGTTGGACTATGGCTGTGTAGAATATGGTCAGGCCTCCCCAATTCTATTACATCTGTTAGATCCCATCCAAAACGAGGCCATCCGTATTTACATTGGAGCCTTCTCATCGTCGCCCCGGGTGATCCTTGAAGTTAAATCCGATGCAACATCACTCTCTCTTCGAAAGGAATACATCAAGAACACAAATTATCTTCGCATTCAGACCACAATACCATCTACACTGACACCGATTCTGTTTGAGAGACCTCAGAATCATCCTTACTGGTCATTTGCAACCTCAGTTTATAACATCTTTAACTTCCTCAACATCTTGCAAAAGGTGCTGCCATTATCTTATGATGAAGAGTATACACATTGGCTATTCAATGCTCCCACCATTTGCCTGGTCCTGACCTCTCTCTTTAAATCTAGCCTTATTAAAAGCATACCTTATTAAAAGCATCATTCCTGTCTCATTCCGCAGTTTACTGTGGATTTACTATAGTGTTTACTGACGGCACAAAAATAGTGGACAATGAGGGTGTGTCTGCTGTCTTTCCTGACCGCAACCTCTCCTATTCCCTACCACCTCATGCTTCAATTTTTTGCGGCAAAATTAATGGCTATAATGATTGCCCTCTCTCAAATTACGATCCTTTACCAAGAGTATTCTAATGTCATTTATTCAGATTCGCTCAACTCCCTCCATCACTTAAAACACCCTATTCTAAAAAGACAACGGTATCCGCTGCAAAACAATTTCTTCGACTGCTTCACTCTCATAAGAAACAAATCATACTATGTTGGACCTCTCTCAATGCAACTCTCAGCGAAATCTTTGATAGAGAGGGCAAAATGTTCGCCTCTTCTTTCCGGAGCTGTTCTAGGTACCTTCCGGATGCCATTCGACAAGGTTGCCTCCGATCAGCTGAGTATTTTCCTGCTCTCTCAGAAGGCTTCCGATCTTATTGGCAGGAGTGCTTTGCGAGTGATCAGCTAGGGGCAAATCCTTGAAATATGAAGCTGAACATTGGTAAGTGGTCTTCCTTTCACCGACGAAAGCGCTTGCACAAGACAATACTTAAACGCCTCTGCGTTGGCCACACCAATATCACTCACAGCCACTACATATCACGAGATCCTCCTGGCATATGCAAATTTTGCCACGCAATCTGTTCATAATATCTTCGTTGATTGTCCTTAAGTGGACCCCATTCTCCATCGTCATTTTCCTAAATTAATGTCCATAGTATCTTTTAAAGGTTATCCCATATCTTATCTGAACCCCTCCACTTTGTAATATTTTTTTTATCTTCAAAAACTGAATTTTCTTCACAACATTTAATTTTTTTTTTATGTAATATTAGGCCTATTTATAATGTAGGGACATCTTTTAATTTAGTTTCTTATTTTTTTTTGACTAAATATTTATTTCACCATTCAAATTTTGTTTTTGACATATAAAATATGTGAGCCATGAAAAACCCATGGAATTGA
>JABUQX010093352.1:20000-30820 GCA_015478945.1 Trachelipus rathkii | reverse complement strand
ATATATATTTATATATTATATATATAATATTTATATAAATATAATATATATATATATTATATATAATAATTATTATACTTATTATATATAATACAAACACACATATATATAATATATTATTTATATATATATTAATATATATTAAATATTATATATTATTATATAATATATATATATATATATATATAATATATATACATATATATATTTATATATATATATATATACCGGAATAATGTATATATTATATATATATATATTATTACTATATATATATATATATTATTTATATATATTATATATATATATATATATATTATATTATATATTATATATATATAATTATATATATAATTATATATATTAATTATATATATATATATATAAATATAATATATATATATTCTATATTATATTATATATTATATAATTATTATTATATTATATTATATATATATATATTATATATTATATATATATATATATTAATATACTTATATATATATTTATATATAATAGTGACACAAACGTAGAAAACACAGTAAACGTGTGAATATAGTATTGTTATAAAATCCTACAGGAAATAAAATTAAAATAAAATTACAAAAAACCTCGATCTAGATTTTGTGGACAGATTCTTCCTATCCTCATTTCAGTTGCTCGCATAATAAAATTTTATTTAAAATTTAGGGACAAATAGTTTTGTTAATTAATAGATTGTGTATCAAGTGATATTATTTAGATGTTTCATAAAATAAGACATTTTAAAAAAAAAAAATTAAGAAAAAAATTGATAAAATCATCAAGAGCATTGGCATTTAAAACCTTAAAATTATTTACAATCTTAATTAAAAAAAATTCTAATTATAGTTTTTTTTGTGAGTTCTAGTTCACGGGTGATCAGCAGATAATTTGTAATATCGATCCTGTGTTCCTTCTCTTCTCTATGCTTTTTTGCAAGGATGAACTACTGTCTAAATTTTTTTTATAAAAGAAAGAATGTCAATATTGTCTTCTTTCCAGATCAGAAGTTTCTCTAATATATATAAAGAATCACAGTCTTTGCAAGGTAGTTTATAGCCACCAATATTTTTAAATTCTGGATACAAATTTTAAATTTTGCAAGAATTTTTTAGTAGTGCTGGGGACATTTAAAACAAGCATAAATTCTTTGAGTACAAATTTTTTTAAAATTGCCTGTTGGAAATTCACTACATACAAGCGATGATGCTACGCATCGCTTGATCCTGACGGATCAAGCCTTTGCATTTGCATGTCATCATGGGTCATTTCATGGGCAATGTGCCAATTGTCATGGGTATAACGGCCTGTGCAACAACATGGGCATAGGCATGGGCATATGCCTGTGCAACGGCATGGGCATGGGCATGGGCATGGGCATGGGCATGGGCATGGGCATGGGCATGGGCATGGGCATGGGGTTCGAAGGTGGCTTTAAACATTGCGCTTTGGCTCACTTCGGTCGGCTACGCTCGCTCGCAGTTTATCCGTTCGCGTTAACATAATTCTCCAATGAAACAGAAATCGGCTCGCGATAAAGGGCAATGGTTTTAATATTAATTAGTATATTTATATGTATATTATATAAATATATATATATATATATATATATATTATCTACTATATACTATATATATTATATATATATATATTAATATACTATATATATATATATATATATATAAATATATATATATTATATATATATAATATATATATATATATATAATATATATATATATATATTATATATATATAATATATATTACTTATATTATATATATTATTATATTATAATATATATATATATTTTTGAGTATATATCATATAATTATATATTTATATAATAATAATATTAATATAATATATATATATATAGTGATTATTATATATATATATATATATATATATATTATACTATATTATTTATATTATATAATATATATATATATATATATATCCCATCAGTTAGAAGTTAAACAGTGAGAGAAGAATAAAATTTCCTTCAGCTGCAAGAAGATCTTTATATATAAATGAAGAATTCTGGTAGCCTAGATTTTTAAAAGCATTCTTAACATATTCTATTTCAATATCAATATAGTTTGAACTACAATATGATAAAGCACTTAAGAAGATCCCATTAACACCTACACATGAGTGAGCAGCAATGGTAAAAGTGACACGTACACGAAAGTTTGCAGTAGTGATGAAAGTGCCACCTACAGCACGGGGGGCACAGCAATGGTAAAAGTGTGACACCTACACGGAGATGTATAGTAATGGTAAAAGTCATTTGTAAAAGCTGATACCTGTCCGAAGGAAAAGCCTATATAGTAAACGTTTGGTAAAAGAGATACTAAAAGCTGACACCTATACCAGGTAAAGCCTGCAGTAAACGTGGTAAAAGTTTGTTAAAAGCTGATACATGCACAGAGGTAAAATCTATAGTAGAAGTGGCAAAAGATCAGTAAAAGGTATAATAAAAATTGTTACCTCTTCAAAGGTAAGAGCTATAGTAAACGAGGTGAATGTTGTAATGAAAGTTGATAACTGTTCGAAAGTAAAAGCTATATAGTAAACGTGGTTAAAGCAGTAGTAAGCGTGGTAAAAGCTTGCTAAAAGCTGTAGTGAAAGCTGAAACTTGTTCGAAGTTTAAAACCATAATAAAGACAAGTATAAAAGCTATAATGATATCACATATAATTCTATTAATATAATTAATTAATTATTAATTATTGTAAACGGTTATAATAATTTATTTAGTTTGTAATCGTAGTAATTGTTTTAATCGTAGGAACGATTAAAACGACCCACGGACCCTAAACTGGAACACTGCTCTTACAATTATACCGGTTTGTCACACTCGCTAGTTTGTTATAGAGGATTTAACAATCCTTATAACAAACAGAAGCTCTAGAATAATTGAAAAAAACGTATTCAATTAAATTTAGTCTAATATCGAAGAAAGATTGAGATCTTTTCACTGACTGCTTTATCTAAGGGAATAGAACGGAAGCTAATAAAAAATGTAGAGTGACAACCACATGAAATACAGGAGTAAACAAAATATCTAAACAACACTACCCGAGAACTCTTTATCATTTCTAATTTCACTACAGGAATATAAAAAAAAACGTAAAAATATATCCACCAGTTAAAATCCACTGTTTTCGCGGTCTCATGTCAAATTAAGAAAAAAAGGCTTAAAGAGACCCCTTTTCAGAATAAGAATGCTTTCTAGCTTACTAACCTAAGAGGAAAGTCTCCATCTGAAGGACAAAGACAATGCAAATTTCCATTCAAATTAAATAGGCTTATAATAAATCTCATTGTCTCTCGAATTCCTGGAAGAGGTGATGGTAGCGGAAATACCAAACAAAGGCTTACCTTTCAAGAGCGATTATATATATATATATTATATATATATATATTATATATATATATTATATATATATATAAATATATATATAATTATATATATATATATTATAATATTAATTAATATAATATATATATATTATATATATATATAGTATATATATAATATATATATATATATATATTATATATTATATTGATATATATATATATATAATATATATATATATATATATATATATATATATTATATAATTATATATATATATATATTATATATATAATATATATTATATATATATATTATATATTATAATATATATATAATATATACTAATATATAATATAATTTCTTAACTGGTGGGATGGTTCTTGGTGTCTTTTTTTGGACCTTGAAAAAGGCTTACGACACATACGTGGAGAAACTGGGATTCTCCCCATTAAACCCATTTCGCTTGGTTTCCGCGACAACTACCCTCTATTTATCAAGTGCCTTTTATCACACAGAATCTATCCAGGTTCGGTGCTCTTCTATTCTGTCACCCAAACTTTTACTCCTGGAATGAAGGCGTTCCGCCAGGTAGTGTTTATAAAGTGTAGCTACTATTTGCTCTTGGCACTTCATGATATTGTTACCCCTATTCCACGCGTACTGTCAATTTTTCTCTATATGGATGACTTCAGCATTATATCATAGCCGGTGGCCAGGCTGCCCTTCTCGAAACGGCAACTTCAACTAAGGCTATTGAAAATATTTCACAGTGGGCTAGCTCCTATGGCTTCCATTTTTCTCCCACCAAAACCCTCAGCAGTGTTTTTTAAGAAAAAGGGAATCGAAGAACTTGGCCACCTTCTCAGCGAACCAACGCTTATATGGTTCGCCATTCGTGTAACTTCAACAGGTCAAAAATTTCTAGGACTCCATCCCTAGATGACGCACTTAGCATAATGCACCGCATATTAAACTACTGAAAACGACTTGTCATCGCACGCCTTGACCTGTTACGTTCATCTCGCCTCAAAAATCTTGGGGGTGCTTGATTCTGCAAATCCCTTTTTACGATTTTAACGTAGCCTTAAACCGATCGAAAACTGGATTTAATGGCTGTGCCATATCATATGGTCAGGCCTCACAACACTGCTACGACCTGTTAGATCCCATCCAAACCAAGGCGATCCGTATCTCCACTGGTGCTTTTCGATCGTCCCCCCGGGTGAGCCTTGAAGTTGAATCCAAAGTGGATGCAACTCTCTCTTCGAAGAGAATACATCATGTGTACAAGTTATCTTCGTTTTCAACCCCCAAAACCGTCTGCTCTGACACCGATTCTGCAGGAAGTACCTCAGAATCCTAATTTCTGGCCATTTGCAAAGACGGTTCATTAAGCATCTTTAATTTCCTCATACATCCCTTTTCATTAGGTGCTGCTTCTGCTTTTGACGAATGGTACCACTTGCTATTTCCCTCTCCTACCATTTGCTTGGCTCTGACAATCTCTCATCCAAATCTAGCCATCCCTTGCTGCCCTGTTAAAGCATCATTTCCTGGTCCTCACGCCGCAGTTCAAAACGATGAATTTATCTCCAGTTGTTTTACTGAACGGCCTCTAAAATAGGGGACAGTGTGGGCGCTCTGCTGTCTTTCCTGAACCGCACGCTCTCCCATAAACCCTTTCCCTATGCTTCAATTTGAACAGGCAGAGTTAACGGTATATGATTGCCCTTCTCGAATTTCTAATCCTTAACGCAAGATCACTCATTTGTTCGTTTATTGCAGACTCGCTTAGCGCGCTACAAGCACTTAAAACCCCTTATTCTATAAACCGCATGGTATCAAGCTGTGGCAGTCCAATTCCTTCGACCTTCTCCACTCCCGTTAAGAAACAAATTATTTTTTATGTTGGACCTCCCTCTCATGTAGGGGTAACTGGCAATGGAATCGCTGATAGAGGGGCCAAAATGGCCGCCTCCTCTTCTCGGAGTTGTTCCAGGTACTCCCGGATGCCATTCGACAATGCCGCCTCCCATCAACTGATTACTATCTCTGCTCTCCGACGGGGGCTTTCGTCTTGTTGGCAACGAGTGCTGGACAGAGTTGATCGGCGGGGAAGGAAAACTTAAGAAACATAAATAGCCGATATCGTGTAAGTGGTCTTACCTCCCACAGACGAAAGCGCTTACATGAGGTGATATAACTTGCACGCCTCCTGTATTGGCCTACACTAACATCCTCACATCAACTTATATTTCACGTCATTCTGACCCCTCCTCCCATTTTTGCAAATTTGCCAGTCGCCACACCTCCGCATTCTGTTCATTCTATCTTTCAATTTGATTGTTCCACTATCTGGACCCCTTATATGCTGTCCGTTTATTTTCCTACTTTACGGTCCATATCACCTTTCTAATAGATTATCCCATATCTTATCTGAATCTTCCCCCTTTAGCAGTAACACTATTTTTCTTGTATCTTCAGAAGTGAATATTCTTTATATGACATTTGATTTTTATTTGTAAATTCTTAAGTACATTAACATATGCAAGGATAAAATTTTTTATATTTAATTTTTCTATTTTAATTTAGGTTATTATTTATTATTGATACTGTTACGGGAATATTCTATTCTTCAACCCATCAAATCTTTTTTTATGTATTCATTACTTGAAACAGATGTTAGCCATCGATTCAGGGCCCTCTTCATGATGTGCTCGTCTTGATTTTTCGCCCAGTGGGGCCGCTTCATTGTGAGCCGTGGTGGGTTCCTGATATCACTAATCTCAAAAAAAAAAATATATATAATAGTATATATATATATCGCTATATATATTTATATATTACTATATATATATATATGATATAATACTATATATATATTTTAATATATATTAATAATATTATTATAATAAATATATGATATATATTAATATATTATATATATATAATATATATATTATATATCACTATATGTATTATGTATAGTATATATATAGTGCAAAACTATCCACACACACAGAAATATAGTAGGTATATATATATAGTATAATATATATATTTATTATATATATATCTATATTATATATCTATAATATATTAATATACATATATATATATAATAAATATATATATATATTATATTATATTACATATAAGTATATATATATATATACTATTATAAGTATTTAAGGATATTAGTATTATATATTATATATATATATAATTTAAAAAAATCATCTATAAAAAGTTAAATTAAATTGTTAAGAGTTCTTGAGTTGTTTAAATGATATTCTTGGAATTCAGATAATAAATTTAGTTTCCTTGAAATTCAAGTCAAGAATATTTTAATATTTTATGCAATTTTTTCATTTTTTAAAATTAATATTTCAAATAATTTTATTTTTTTTATTTAACATTTTATATAATTTATATTATATTTGTGTTCAAAGGAATGAAAATAAATTAAAATATAAATCTATTGTAAATTAATTATGTGTTTTAATTCTAGTTAAAAATAAATTTTATTAAATTAATGACTAATATAAATTAAAGATAGAGAAATTAAATAATTCATCATAATTATTCAAGGATTTGAGGTCTAAAATATAATAATAATAATAATAATCAATAATCATAATAATAAATAATCAATAATAATAATAATAATAATAATAATAATAATAATAATAATAATAATAATAATAATAATAATAATAATAATAATAATAATAATAATAATAATAATAATGATCTATATCCTATTAATTTTAAACTTGCAAAAATCTCCCGGTTCGTGGTCAATATTGTTCTTGAATGATGTGGAGCACATAATTTTTGTCACTAAAACGATCTTCTTTCGCCATTAACGTTGGGTAATAATAATACTACGTGTTTGTAAATTTTATATTGCGTTACTTGCATGGATTACCTTTTACTATTATTATTATTATTATTATTATTATTATTATTATTATTATTATTATTATTATTATTATTATTATTATTATTATTATTATTATTATTATTATTATTATTATTTTATTATTATTACATTATTTAATTATTATTATTAATTAATTATTGGTATTATTATTATTATTACCTATATTCCCTAAGAACAAAAAATTTTTCTAAAAATTTTTTTTAATTTGGGCCTGTTTATCAGCTATCACAAATGTCGGGCAGTTTATTCCGTTCCAGGTAACGTCACCGGGCGTACGAACATTAGCGGAGCGCAGCCAGAGTCGCAAGGAGCCCACCGGCATAGGTTGGTTTACTGTCCCTGTTTTCATCTTGCGCGAACGTAGCGAGACGTTAAACGAGCGAGTGAGCCTTGCCTGCAATTAGCGCGAGTCGTTAAGCGAGCGCAAGTGAGTCCTTTCCGCCAATAAAGCGCGAGCGTAAGCGAGCTGGGGTGAGCCTTTTAGCCACCCATGCGCCCGAGCGCAAGCGAGTGCTGCAATTTTGGACAAGCCTTGCTCCTGTTAGGAGCAAGAGAATGCGTAGCAATCGTTGCTATGTAATATTAATAATAATAATAAAAAGATTAATAATAATAAATAATTAACTATTAATAAATAATAAATAATAATAGAAATAATATATAATAAGTAATTACATGGAGGTCATAATCTAATCACATCATAATATTTAATGATTGGCAAATAATAATGGTAGTGTAATAATCAATAATATATATGGATAATAATGAAATAATAAGTAGATTATAAGTAATAATTACATAATAATAAATTGATAAGAGCATGCCATGCTCTTGGTCGTAAGAACTTTTATCCTCTCTTGTTTCGTCCTATCTAACGCACAATCCTTTTTTCAAGAAGAGCTCCACGACGTGTTAGGAGAGCTACAATCTTGAAGATATTGTATTTACATGCCCTGAAGCGTGAAAGAAGTGAACAATGCAAATGGCGCAATAGTAAATAGAAATCGTTCTGGAATTAACTGAATCAGTTGGTATAGGAGTGGGTTTATATTATTGGTCAGATTAACTAGCTTGGAATGATGCATTTTCATCGGGCTATCGGTGGCTATTAATATGGAGAATGATGCGGTTAAACTTCTGAGGTTTGTACATCTAGAACAAGATGTGGAAAGCTAAAAGCGTTTTCTGACAGCGTTTTTGTTCAGTCTGGGTATTTACCTCGATTGGTGATGCCAAAAATCAAGGTTGTCTGGTAATAATAATCTATGAATGCATTACAGGAGAGTAATTGTATCTTACTGATGAATAAATAACATGAATAATAACATATAATAATAATATAATTAAGTATATAATCATAATAAATAATATCAACTGTAAAATGAGGCCACAAATTATTGGGAACGTTAATATAATAATAAAGAATACATAAGAATAAACGAGCATAATATAATCCCCATGAGTATAATAATTCATTTAATAATAATAATATATTATTTATCGATATATATTAGAATTAAGTTTGGTGCTAATAATTACATATAATAATAATAATAATAATAATAATATAATAATAATAATAACTAAAGGGGGGTGAGATACTAATATAATTGAATTATTTATATATATTATTATTATTATTATATTATTATTATTATTTTATTTTTATTATTATTTATTATTATTATTATTTATTATTATTTATTCATTTATTATTATTATTATCCAATATTTTTTATTTTCCATTAATGATAAAATTATTAATTATAATTAAATTTTTTATTTTAATTTATATTTATTTTTATTATTAATATTATTTATTATTATTTATATTATTATTTATTATATTTATTATTATTAATTATTATTATTATTATAATTGAATTATATTATTATTTAAAATTATTATCAATTATTTATTACAATTATTATTATTTAATTTTTATTTTTATTATTATTATTATTATTATCATATCATTATTGTATTGTTACTAATTTCTATTATTTAATATTACATTCAATTAATTGTTTATTTATTATTTATTATTATTTAATATTTTAAATTATTATTATTTTCATTTATATATATATATTATACTTTCATTTTATTATTATTCATATTATTTACTTATTAATTTATTATTTATTATTAATATTAATTATTTATTTATTATTATTTAATTATTATTATTATTTATTATATATTATTATTTTATTTATTATTTATATTAAATTATATATTATTATTATTATTTATTATATATTTAATGTGTTTTTTTATGTATTTTCACATAAATTTTAAAACGCACAAATTAAGATAGTTTTATCTATCTTATCGACAGGGGTGAATGGTGATATTGTGAGTTCGCGGAGCGTTGCGAATATTGAAACTTGAAACTCACCTACAGATTATTTGTCGATAGATAACTTAAACTATAACATAAATCATACTTGGATAGGTAGTGAGTGATATAGCTACATATTTAAGTTCATATATAATAATATCTTATAAGGGTAATAGCCTAATTATTTATATATGTACGATGGGAACTTATCCTTTATACGTATATAGCTACCTATCTATATATACCTATATGATATATAATCCTCATTTATATGAGTAGAGGCTATAATTTAGTTATACTACTAGCTATTATATAATATTGTATATATACATAGTATCAGCGGACGCGGGCTTTACGGGTGGAAGCACAGTGAGCCGGGTCATCTACAAAAACATACAAAAGCTAATCTAATGTTAATTTGAAATAATTGTGTCATAAATTTTACTATATTATTACTAATTAAGAAGATAATGTTTAACCACCAAGTAGTTATAAACTAGAACGCTCATTTTACTTTATAGATAGTTATTTTGCTCCTATGCGAGAAAGCAGTTTATGGGTACATAAGGTAATTCGTTAGACTGGGAGGGGAATTTTGACTTCTCTGGCTGTACCAAGAGAGGAGGGCATTTAATTATAAAGATATGCCTTTATACAATAATCGACGTGTTGTTTCTATTTTTGGCATGTTAATTAAGGAGGAAGCCTTGATTCACTTGGATTGGTATAGTCTAATATTTTTGTAGGATTTATTCACAACAAGAGACCTACTCGCTTTCGAGAAATCCAAATGTTTTTTTAAAATTATTATATTAATATATTTATTTATAGTTATATAAGACTATAATATAGGTAGGTTTATGTATATATATATATTATAGTATTTATATTGGTTATATATATTATATATATAATATATATATTATATATATATATATATATGTATATATTATATATACTCTAAATAATACAGAGTAAATTATAATAATCATTCTTATATATAGCCTAATAGTAATGCATTACCGGTGTAGTAAATACTACGGTTAGTATATTATATATGATACCTATATATGAGTAGCCACATTAATATACCTATACTATGTATATATATTATTGAATATTATAGAATAGGAATAGT
>JABUQX010093352.1:0-12500 GCA_015478945.1 Trachelipus rathkii | reverse complement strand
ATTATAATACACCTCTCTCTAGTTCTGCGGCTGTAGAGCGAATATTTATTTGGGGATATTTTGAGGCAAAGAGGTCAGCCTTAAACTGCTTTTTATAATTGAGCAGCAAATCTTTTGAAAAGGTAATATGGATCTCTGTTCCTTTGAGAGACATTGAGAGGAGAGAGAAGGAAAATCTTGAGATTTTGTAAATATCCATTCATTATAAATATAAATATTATAATATAAATTTTGTAGATATCATAAACTACTAATATATACATATTTTCTTATTTTATTATTAAATATTTTGTGAAGTTGCAACTCATATTAGCGGCAGACGTGCGGACTGCGATAGCAGTTTGATGGTCTGATAAGTCAGGACGCTAGCGGCACTACTTTTCTCGAGTGCGGAGGTCCTACGGACCAAACTAAAATGAGCGGATTGCCCACCTCTGATATATATAATATTATATATATAATATATATGAATATATATATATATCTATATATATATATATAATACTATATATATATATAATATATATATTATATATATATATATATACACAACAAAGTACATCAAATAATGTTCGTAAAACTACCTCGATGCACGTCACCGTTAACTTGCAGGGATGTCTAAGAGTACTAAATACGTACGTTACCAAAGGACGTCGCCATGATGTCCACTTTACGTCGCTGAGAGCTGCATTTCCACATCCCCAGACGTAATTATATTTACTAATACGTATGTCGCACATGGCAAAGACGTTAAAGCGACTTCGCTTTTACGTTTGTTGCTATATGGTATATATTATATATTATAATATATTATATATATAATATATATATAGTATTATATATAATATTATATATATATATATATTATATATATATATATATATATAATATATTATATATATATATATATATAATTATAATATATATAAATATATAAACGAAGGTGAATCGAGTTCCCGAAAATGTAGAACGTACTCAACAACAAGGGCATTAAGCCTTGTATATATAACTATAGTAGCTATGCAGGAGGGAAATAATAATTCGCAGGCTAAACAGAACATCAACTTCTTGACGGCCACCTTCAGTAACTTGCAATGCAGTTTCCAAAACAATTTGGTGTTGTATGGTTCAGACCCCAGAATGTTTGCTGTTCGTTCACAGGTGACGTTAGAGCCGCCGAAAGAGAGATAGAAAGTTGGGAGTTTTTTTTGAGAGGAATATAAAGAACGTTAAGTTTTTAAATTTAATACAAGTTGACCTTAACCCAACGGGAAGAAATCCCATCCAGTTCAGCAAGAATAGATCGGAAGTTGTAACTTAAGCAATTCTAGATGAAAAAGAGGAAGGAAATTTAAATGATGTGAAAAGAATGGAGAATGAGCTCAAAGCATAAGAGTGACAGAAATTAGGAAACAGCTGAGGAATCGTTCGATGAAAAGTAAGAAAAAACTGAAAAAACAAACCTTGAAGATACACCTCAATAACAAGAAAAATAGGAAAGTGCTCCTTATCAACGATGTTTGATATCGATCATCAGGAAAGAGAAAAAATCTTAATAATAAAACAAAAAGAAGAAGGAAACCTAAAGATAGCTTAGAAAGCACAGCGGACGGCCGTGCCTACTCGGTCAAAGCTTTCGAACGCAACGCCACCACACAAATTTCCCCATAGTCACAAAGCAAAGACTTTAAGTCAGTAGAATAAGGGGAAAGTATGTAACCAGTGACTTGAGCGGTGAAACCATACTGATAATCTGAAAAAAGGAATGAACTCCAGTATCCATAAATGAGAGTAAGGAGAGTTTCAAAAAATTTAGAAAAATACAGTAGAGCATATAGGGACGATAGTTTGAAGGATCAGATCGCTACCCATTTTTCGGGTCGTACTAATATTATGCCCTTCACACTGAACGAAATTTTTAAGTATTAAGGAAAAGATGATAATTGAACGAAAACAGGCGCTAACTCATAAGCACTCCCTAAAAGACGGAGTAATGCCATCAGGTATAGTACCTCCTGCATTCATAAATCTCAGAATCACATTGCACCCGACCCATGCTAATCACAGAACGACAAAAAATCTAGGAAGGAAGGTAGAGATAGATGCCAGAATTCCCAGCGGTTAGAAATTGGAATAGAAAAAAGGAGTAAGAAGAAATTAGCTTTTCCAAAAGGTGAGTCAGCTACAGTAGGAGAGCCAAGTAGGTTGTCTCACTTTCTTTTATTGAAAGTGCTCTTAGGTCTGTCAGATACATCCCTCTAAACGATTCCGGAGCAGATGGAATACTGAAGATATAGAGGAACTGAGATTCATGACCGAGCATGTCCCTTTCTTCGAATGGTGCGAGAGCAGCTCCATCGAACCATGAATTTGCAGAGGAAAACAGTGAGTTAAAGATGAATAAATCTGCCATCCTCCTTTTCAGTAGTGATTGAAGCGGTCTTTCAAGTCAAAGAGGATTCATTCCAAGAATAGTTAGCAAAGAAACGGCCCAATTTCTCTCAATTAGCCCGATTAAAGTGCCCATAAAGAACGTTTGTGCTTGTGTGGACTTGCTGGAAAAAAGTATTTAATAAGACTACCAGATTTGGTAGTTACGATAGAGGGAAAAGGTGTATTTCTATTAAGAGGAGTACTGTGAACATAAACAAGCGTGCTTCAAGATTGTTTAGTCGATCTGAGTATGCTGCAGTTCCTTAATTAACTGTTCTAGAATTCATAGAATCACTGAATTTTCGGCCTCCTTCCCACCTGCATTAAGTATGGGAAAGAGCCAAACCAATCACATTACGTTGAAATCCCTAAATAGAGACCTTCAGCATTTGGATGGGAAGAATAACAGTCTAAGAGAGAATTAGTTAGATATTCAAAAGACGTGAAAATTCTTTCCCATTAGCGGCGCATTATAGAAATAATAAAACAAGATAATATTAGGAGAAAGATTTTAAGCTAATTAAACTTAAAAGTTAGGAATTCTAATCTCCGGAACGTAGTGCTATAGAATGCTTAATGATTATTTAGACAGCTCCACATTAGTGGAAATTATAAAAAAAAAGTTGTGTTGGAGATATTAAATATTATTGAAATAATCCCTGGTTAGATTGTGTCTAAGACAGTAATAAACTTTAGGTTGAGCTTTAGAGAGTTTATGCCACAATTCATGACGTATCACGCAGCACGACTTTGCGCAAAGTCAATAGACAACCCCACCCCGCCCCACCCCTATGCTCTTCCCCGTCCATTCATTAAAATACCAACAACGCAAACAAAAACTAAAAACACCAAATAACCTTAAACAAAAAAAAACAGATATAAAATAAAACAAAAAAAACATAAAAATATAAATAATAAATAAATATATATAGATATATATATAATATATATTATATATATAGATATATATATATACTATATATATGAATATATAATATATATATATAATATATTATATATATAATATGAAATATATATATATAATAATATATATATTAATATATTATATATATATATATATAATATATTAATATAATATATATATATATATATATTATATAATATATATATATATAGTAATATATATATATATAATACTATATATATATAATTATATATATTATATATATATATATATATAATATATTATATATATAATATATATATATTATATATTAAAATTATAAAAATAATATATATATATTAATAATAATAATAATAATAAAATAAAATAATAATAATAATAATATAAAATAATAATAATAATAATAATAATAATAATAATAATAATAATAATAATAATAATAATAATAATAATAATAATAATAATAATAATAATAATAATAATAATAATAATTAAATAATAATAATAATAATAATAATAATAATAATAATAATTAATAATACATAATAATAATAATTAATAATCATAATAATAATAATTAATAATAATCAATAAATACATAATTAATAATAATAATAATAATATAATTATAATGACTAATCATCGACATTATTGCCGTATTGCAATATAAAATGCAAATGATAAAAAACTCCCTCTATGACTATTTTAGAAGAAGAAGAGAAGGCAAAATGAAAAAGAAAGAAAAATTTTCATCTCATTCAAAGCCGCATATAGTTTCTTTGTAATACTCCCTCAGGTCAAATTAAAAGGAAAATAAATGAAGTGGTATTCATGTTATGTATATTTTATATCTATTGCAACTGGAACTTTACCATAGCTTATCCACTTATAATAATAATAATTAATAATAATAAATAAAATAATAATAATAATAATAATAATCTTAATAAACGATTGAATTATGCTTAATAATGTAATAGTCGGTTATATTTAAAATAATGGTAAATAAGTTAACGATCAATCAATAATAATACTAAAATAATGGTAAATACGTTAACGATCATAAAAGAATCACACACAATAAATAATAATAATAATAAAAATAATAACAATATTAATAACATAATTAATAGTAATAATAAAATAATAAAAATAATAATATTAATATAACTTAATTAATAACTAATAATATAATAATAATAATAATAATAAAATAATAAGAATAATAATAATAATAATAATAATAATAATAATAATAATAATAATAATAATAATAATAATAATAATAATAATAATAATAATAATAATAATAATAATAATAATAATAATAATAATAAGAATAAATAAGAATTATAATAATTAATAATAATAATAATTATTTAATAATAATATAATAATAAATATTAAAATTAATACAAATAATGGTAGTAGAAGTAGCAGGATTGTAACAGTAAGAAATATGAAAATAATTAATAATAATAATAATGTTAATACCAAAATTTACCATGATTGCTAGTAATAATAATTAATAATAATTATCCTAACACATAATTAATAACTAATAATAATAATAATAAAATAATAATAATAATAATAAAATAATAATAATAATAATAATAAAATAATAATAATAATAATAATAATAATAATAATAATTAATAATAATATAATAATAATAATAATTAATAATAATAATAATAATAAGAAAATAATAAAAAAAAATAATAATAATAATAAAAATAATAATAAAATAATAATCAAAAAAATAATAATTAATAATAATATAATAATAATATAATATTAATATATAATAATAATAATAATAATAATAATAATAATAATAATAATAAATATATAATAATAATCCCAATAGAAAGGTTTTTATTCAGAAAAAAAAATTCCATATTTGACATAGTCAATATTTACAATATTCATACGCAATTTAATATAATAACAGAAAGTAATTTCCCCTAGTATCTGAAATGGGTCAACTAATTGCAACACAGTGTTGTGTCCTTTAAACCCCCTCACATCAATGATAAGATAATTATAATGATAATATAATGATAATATAATGATAATATAAAAATGATGATGATGATGATATGATGATATGATGATATGATGATATGATATGATGAATGATGATGATGAGATGATGATGATGATGATGGATGATGATATGATGATGATGATATGATGATGATGATTAATAATAAATAATAATAATAATAATATATTATAAAATATAATAATAATAATAATAATAATTACATTAATAATATTTAAGATTAACAAAGAAATAATAACTAAAAATATTAAAATTAATAATAATAATAATATAATAATAATAATAATAATTATAAATAATATAATTATAATTTAATTATAATTCATATTATAATTATAATTATAATTATAATATAATTATAATATAATTATAATTATAATTATAATATAATTATAATTATAATCAATAATAAATAATAATAAAATAAAATAATAAATAATATAATAGATAATAATAATAATATAATTAATAATAATAATAATAATAATAATAAAATAATAATAATAATAATAAAACAATGTTAATAACAAAAGCAATATTGTATATTAATAAATATAATAATAATATTTATATTATTAATGTATTTTTAACTGCATAATCAAATTAATAATGTAACTTTACTTTCTGAATAAAGGGTTTCAAAATAAATCTTAAAAATTATTATTATTATTATTATTAAAAGTATATATATACCAGTATATCAAGTAATAACTTTTACTTTCAAAGGAAACTGTTCAAAAATATTCAATTTAAAAAAAATATCTGTTTCAGTTTAAGGTAACAATCAAGATGTACACTCTACTAACACTTCTGAGTTTTCAAATAATTATATTTATATATTATTATATTATTATTTAATTATATTATTATAGATGAGAGAGGGGCACGCAGCGGGAGGAGGGATAGCAACGGGGACACCGGAAGGCGGGGTGCAGAGGGAGTTATTAATATTATTATTATTAATTATTATATTTATATTATATTATTATTATTATTATATTATATTATTTATTATTATTATTATTATTATTATTATTATTATTATTATTATTATTATTATTATTATTATTATTATTATTATTATTATTATTATTATTATTATTATTATTTATTATTTATTATTGATTATTTTGATTATTTATATTATATATTATATTATTATTAATTATTATTATTATTATATTAGTATTATTATTATTATATTAATATTATAATTATTCATATTATTATTATTATATATTATTATTATTTATATTATTTCATTATTATTATTTATATATTATTATTATTATTATTATTATTATTATAATGGCAACTACGCTAATGGTAAATTCCAGTTGCAATAATAATAATAATAATAATAACAATAACAATAATACCACTTCATTTATTTTCCTTTTAATTTGACCTGAGGGAGTATTACAAAGAAACTAAATGCGGCTCTAAATGAGATGAAAATTTTTTCTTTTTCATTTTGCCTTCTCTTCTTCTTCTAAAATAGTCATAGAGGGAGTTTTTTTCATTTGCATTTTATAATAAATATAATATAATTATGTGCGATGATTAGTTATTTTTATTATATTATTATTATTATTATTATTATTATTATTATTATTATTATTATTATTATTATTATTATTATTATTATTATTATTATTATTATTATTATTATTATATATCTATTATTATTTATATATTATGACATTATTATTATTTTTATTATTATATTTTATTATGTATTATTATTATGTATATTATTATGTATTATTATTATTATATTATTATTATTATTTATATTATTATTATTATATGTAATTATTATTTATTATTATTATTAATTATTATCATCTTATTAACATTTTTATTATTAATAGTAGTAGTAGCATTTAGGTCAGCATTAGTAATGGTAATCATAGTAGAAAGAACAATAATGTTAATTATATATAATTTACTTTAATTATAAACAAAATCGGGTCATAGTATTATAGGCAGTAAATAATATATTTTATTCATTTTAGCAATTTTAACCCTTTCTGGCTCATTTTTTATAATATGTCGAAATTGAATATATATTTTTTTCTATTTCGAAGCCTCGTACCATGTAATTACAAGAGGCAGAAAATAATTAAAATTAATGCCAAGATGTTTTGGTATTTTATAACCTATAAAGACATTAATAATAATAATAAATAAAAATAATAATAAAATAATAATAATAATTATTAATAATAATAATAATACATAATAATATAATAAAATAATAATAATATAATAATAATTTAATAATAATAAAAATAATAATAATAATAATAATAATAATAATAATAATAAAAATAATAATAATAATAATAATAATAATAATAATAATAATAAATAATAATAATAATAATAATAATAATAATAATTTAACATAAGAATATAATAATAATAATAATAATATAATAATAATATAAAATAATAATAATAATAATAAATAATAATAATAATAATAATAATAATAATAATAAATAATAAATTAATAATAATAATAATAAATAATTTTTGATTAAGAAAATAATTTATTATATTAATATTAATATTAATATTAATATTAATTAATTATATACAATATTAATATTAATTACATTTTATTAAGTTAATGTAATGTATGTAATGTTAATTTAATGTTAATGTATATTAATATTAATAATAATATTAATATTAAATATTAATATTTTATATTTATTTATTAATATAATATTAATCTTTAATATTTAAATTGCATTAAATAATTAATATTGTATTAACTTAAAATTAATAGAATCATAATTTAAATATTAATATTCTTATATCTTTAATAGAAAATCACATATGAATATAAATTAACATAATAGTAATATTCAATATTAAATTAATATTAAATTAATATAATGTTAAATTGTATGAATAATAATATTCATATTGTTACTTTAAAAATAAAGAAAATATTAATATAATATTCTTACTAATATTAATATAAAATTAATATTAATATTAATATTAATATTAATATTAATATTAATATTAATATTAATATTAATATTAATATTAATATTAATATTAATATTAATATTAATATTAATATATATAAACATATAATATAAATATTAATATTAATATTAATATTAATTTTAATATTAATATTAATATTAGTATTAATAATATTAATAATAATAATAATAATAATAATAATAATAATAATAATAATAATAATAATAATAATAATAATAATAATAATAATAATAAAATTATTAATAATATTAATAATATAATTAATAATAATAATAATATATAATTGAAATTTTGAATTTAAGAAAATTGTAGTTTATTGATAGTTATTTGAATAATTGATTAAACATTAAAGGTTTCTATTTATTATATTTTCTATTTAATTGGCAAGATATAGGAAGAGAAATAAATTAATACTTAAAATAATTGTTTATGCTACAGATTCAATTAATTCAATTGGTATGAAAGATAGTGATGTATACTTCTGGCGTGTATGAGCAAGGGTTAAAGAGAACAATTTTAATAGAATTAAGACTTAAGTATACATAAAATATTAAAAGAAAAATTAAAAAAAAAATGAAAATATAAATAAAAATTAGTATTTTAATTATTAACGATGAAGAATTTAATTTGGGAATGGAAACATATGTTCTAAGTATTTTATGAAAAAAGACTGGGAATTAAGAAGAAATGGACCATATACGTACCAGCACGCGATTATATACATACATACAATCATGAACATATATACACATGAAAATTTATACTATTAAAATATACAATATATAAGATGAAATGGACGATATTCACACAAAACATACTCATATGCATACACACATGCACTCATATACATACACATGTACACTCATAAATAAAAATATACACCGTAAGAAGGATATTTATTCCCAAGTAGCAAGCTCTTTGCAAGCAGTTTAAATAGCAATTTTCTTCGAATAATTAGTCTTAAAGTTTTAAGAATTTTTACCTGAGTATCTTCGAGGACAAGAAGCTTTCCATGGCGAAACCATTTGATTGTTGGAGGAGGATTACTTCCCACTACTTCGCAATGGAGTTCTCCCTCTCTCCCTACTGTTATAGCAGGAGGATGGGAAGACACTTTAATGCTAATTGGTCCGCCTGCAACATATTATATATAATACTATATATATATATATATATATATAATTTTACATTTAGAATACATAATATCATACATTCTAAAATACAAATTATATAGAATATAAGATGAATGTCTGTTCCTATGGAACTAATTTATTATAAAAGATGACCAAACGAATGAATCCATAGAATTTATTATTCAAATTTAACATCATGACGTTCGAGCACATCTATAGTAGTTATAGTATTATATATAATATTAATCATTATATATATATATATATATATATAATATATATTAATATTATAAAATATATATATAACATAATATTATATACAGAACAATGAGAAACAGAAAATGAAGATAAGAGACTAAATGACGATAAATAATGATAAATGACATGAGAAAGTGGCAACCATATAATCTCAGTGATAAAGGCTTAAGAAATGATACAAATTAGGGAATAAATTTGTAAGATTCCAAGCCATTGTGTCTACAATAATAAACTTGATGTTATTTATTAACAATTATTTATTATTATTATTATTATTATTATTATTATTATTATTATTATTATTATTATTATTATTATTATTATTATTATTATTATTATTATTATTATTATATATTTATTAATTATTAATTATTATTATTATTATAGAGCGAGTGCTGCCACTTCACTAATCTGGAGGTTGTGAAATACTTGAAAACTTCAGACCTATTGGAATCTTTTCAACAATAACTAATTTAATTTATTAATTAATAAGGAATTTTTTTATTTATTCTCAACAGTTTGGATTTGTTAAGGGGATGGAAGTTAAGGAATGAGTTTTGTCACTTTTGCAATATATGAGTGACAGGTTGTTTCGGAAGGGACACACTGTTTCTATCTTTTTGGAAATACCTAAATCATGCGACACAAATGAAATAAATAAACTATTGGCAAATTAGTACTAGAGTATGTCTCAAGTTTGTCTTGACTTAGTAGGTCTTATTTCAATGACCAGAGACAATAGTTCCAAGTGAATGATCTGCAGTTAGGTTACAAAGTGGCGAAGAATTGTAGACCCCTAAGAGAATGCCTGGGACCTTTATTTTTCATATTATATATGTATAATTTGGTTAGAACTATCTCCAATGTAAAACTGTTCTTATATGCAGATAACGCAGTTTTATACTTTCTGCAAAGATGATTCATAATCCCAGAAGCTATAAATGAAGAGTCTACAAAAATCTCAGATGGGAGTGTTAGTAAATCGGGCTTTGACATTTAGAAAAAATGAAAGGTAAGTTCTCACTTCTCTCCTAAATAAGTAGTAGTTAACCTTATTAAATGTACAATCGTATTTAAAATCTATCGAATATCTAGGCATCATTTTACAACATAATTTAAAATTTACTCAAAATATATATCCCTGTTGTCTAAGAAAATTAACTGAAATAATGATGTCCTCTTTGCTCTGAAAAATTTAGTTTCATTCAAGGTTTCGACTACTATGTATTATTTCATCACTTATCCATTCTTGAATCACCTTGTTGACTTGTGGATCAAATGATATTCTCTGAACTACATATTGTGCACAGAACAACGTGATCAATGAAAATTTAGCTCCAATGAATTACTATTCATACAGGATGAAGATTTGTTTGGCAAGGCATAATACCTCTTCGTCAATTGCACAAGTTTAGGTTTGGCCTATTAATGCATGCTAATTTGCTGAATGCAGATGGAATATTCTATAATTATTTGGACAAGATAAACTGGACACAATTATAATACTCGAAATTTGAACCTCATTAGGCATCCGTTATTATTATTATTATTTTTATAATTATTATATATTATTATATTATTATTATTTTTATTTTATTATCATTATTATTATTACTATTTATTATTATTATATTATAATTATATATTATTATTATAATTCATTTATTATATTATTATTATTATTATATTATTATTATTTATTATTATTATTATTATATATTATTATTATTATTCATATATATATATTATATTATATCAGTAATATAGTATTATTGTAGTTTTAAAGTAGAAAAGATAGTGTAACTGCAGTAGTGTGGAAGTGGTAGTAGTAGTATACCCACATACACAGATGGTCTGCAATACATCACAGCGCGTTAAGTTCGTCCATCGTCACATCAACTATACATTATATGTACATGCTGAACATCTTATGTTATGTACGGCTTTTCTTCAAATTGCCAACGTATTTGCGACTAACATTGTTAATTCAATGTGCCCGACACCAGCGTATATAATCTTTTTAAAATACTAACACCGTGATTTTCTTCTTCAAATTCTTATACTCCTCATAATCTTTTCATTTTATGTTTTGTGTTATAAGTCATTTCTTATACATGACTTTCTACAGAAATGTAGTATGTACATTAACTTATTTTTTAAAATGTCACATTTGAGGACACTATAAATATAAAATTATTCTCAGTCACTTATGCTCCCGTGGAAAGCAGGTCTGAGAGTTTACTCTCTTGTCTATTCTCAATTATTTTGTGTAAATAGTCTTCATATGTTTTTTCGGTATTACTGTGTTCACTGAAATATTATGTAATACTTGAGTTTAAAGATTCTTAAAAAATCATTCTTAGAAAAATCATATCCGATTTTTTATACCTATGAAAACCGTTGTCAAATTTAAAAGAGAACCATTCAAATCTATAATTATAATATAATAATATATATATAAATATAATATAATATAATATTATAATTAAATATATTATAATATAAATATATATATATATATATAATATTATAAAATATAAACCATATATAAGTATATATTAATATTATATATATATATATATAATATAATATATATATATATTATATATATAAATTAATATACATATATATAATATAAACATATATGCGC
>JABUQX010093351.1:5000-27500 GCA_015478945.1 Trachelipus rathkii | reverse complement strand
TAAGTCTACCAAAGTCTAAATAAGTTTAGTTAAAGTTAGTTAGGACTACCTAAGTTTAGGCAAGTCTAATTAGGTCTAACTAAGAATACCTTAGTCTAGGTAAGTCTATTTAACCCTAGCTAAGACTATATAAATTTAAGTAAGTCTATTTAATTCTAACTAAGACTACCTAGGTTTATCCAAGTTTGATTACGTCTAACTAGGACTAACAAAGCCTATATAAGAGTGATTATTTTTAACTTATGCTATCTAAGTCTAGGTAAGTCTAGTTAAGTTAACTAAATCTACCTAAGACTACTAAAGTTTGGTAAGTCTAGTTAAATCTAGCTTACACTACGTAAGTTTAGGTAAGTTTAATTAAGTCAAGCTAACGCTTAGCTTAGTCTAGGTAAGTATATTTAATTCTAGCTAAGGGTACCAAAATCTAAGTAACTTTAATTTAGCTTACCTAAGATTACCCAAATATTGGTAAATCTAGTTAAATATAGCTAAGACTAGCTAAATCCAGTAAGTATATTTATGTCTGTAAGACTACCTAGGTCTAGGTAATTTTAGATAAGTCTACCTAAATCTAGGTAAAATCTAATTAAAGCCTAGCTTAGACTACATAAGTTTAGATAACTCTAGCTATTTCTAGCCAAGGCTACTTAAATCTGGGTAAATTTAGTTAAGCCTATTTAAGACTACTTAAGTCTAGGTAAGTCTAGTTAAGTGTAGCTAAGACTACCTAAGTCGGAGTAAGTCATGGTAGTATAACAAGGTCAGTTGTGAAAACGAAAAAGGAAATCCATAACTTTTTATATTAAACTTTAGATAATTAAGTTTCCTACTCTAAATTTAATAGTAGAGCGATCACACGCACACGCACACGCACACGCACACGCACACGCACACATGTATATAGCATATATATAGCATATGCGAGCATAGCATATAGAAAGAAGAAGAGTAGCAGTATATATATATATATATATATATATATATATATATATATATATATATATATATATATATATATATATAAAAAAAAAAATATATACATATACATACATATATATATAGAATATATAGTATATATATATATATATAGCAGTTATATATATATATATATATATATAGTATATTGTTATTATATATATACATATGTTGGTTAAAGAATATATAAGGTTGGCTATTGGCGATATATATATATATATATATATATATATATATATATATATATATATAGCGTTGATCCAGTTTTTATGAGATGGGAATTTTAGTTTTCGCAGGAAAAGCAACACTAGAGCCCTCCACATAGACATCTTTAATCAAAAATTACAAGAACGTTTCGGAAAACTATACTGTTTCCATCTTCAGGTGAAATAACTAGAAATAATAATATCAAACAATAATAAAAATCGAAAATCTTACAAAGTTCAAAATCCTAAAATTGTCTTGAAATAAATATAAATAAAACTCTAAACATCGTAACATTTACCAAACTAGATTTAATTTAGAATCCTCGGAGGTTGCTTTCATTATATAATGTAGAATATAAAAATAAACATAGCAATTATAAAATTAACTTTATCAATTTATCTAGGGGTAACTAAAAAAAATTTAATTTAAATAACAAGATTACAAAGTATTTTCAAGGAACAGGAGAGCAATAACTTACCGGTTGTATAGGGGTCTTTTACTAACAAATATATCTAAGGAGGAATGTAAGTTACAAATCACTTCAAAAGGTGTCGGTCAAAACAGTTGCAGCTTAAAAAGACCAGAATCAATATTTAAGGAGGGTTTAGTATTATGAACGAATAGTGTTTCTAAAATATGCAAGTTGGTTAGTGAATTGGCTTGTGTTAGTATATTAAAATTGTTATAGTTAAAGTTGTGGGCTAAAGAATAGGAATAATCTCTGATGGAAGAAAAAGCTGGTGAACTCAACCAAGCTTTTGTACGGGTGGAGAAACCTTTGTGCTCATCGATCCTCACAAAAAATTGGCCAAATGTATTGTCAATATAAACAGCATCGCAGTTGTCACATGAAAATTTATAAATGATAGAGGAACGAAGAGATACAGAAGTGTGGTCTTTATGGTTACAAAAGGAAGAAATTTTTAGTGTAGCCGTGAATACCAGATTAATACTCAACTGAGGAAAACAGTCTCGCAAAAGAGAACTCCACTCTTTACGTTGCTTTATAAAAATGTTTCGTAAAACGGTAACTTAACATATAAATTGCATTTAGTTACTGAATATGTCGGAGGATTAGGCTTATAACAAAAAAAAATCTGAAAATCATTTATATATTTGTAAATTAATTTAGTAGGATATTAATTACTTTTAAAAAAATTTAAGAGAAAATTGAACTCATTATGCTTAAGGTCGAAAGTGGAGCAAAGGTGATAACCTCTGTATGTTAAGGTTTTAATGCTATTGCATTTATAAATAAAAGAGATATGGCTGAAGAAGTTAATCTCAAACCTGAAAAGGTTTTCTTTCGGTAAACGCTTACGGTAAATTCTGGATTCGATTCCTTAATTAACAGGTCCAAAAATGGCAGAGTACCATTAATATTATGTAATTGGTTATTTAAGTAGTCAAAAAATAATAAAACTTTGTCTTTATTTGAGAAAAAGTAAAAAGGTATCATCCATGAATCTCTTATAGTGGATTGGTTTAAATGAGGGGGCAATTTTGTAACCAAATCTCTTCAAAAAAACTTAAGTAGGAGTTTGCCAGTGTAGCACTAAGGGGGAACACTTGCAAAGCCTATGGAGTTATCCCAGGTTTTATTAAGTTTAAACTTTTTTCTCGACGTCTTTATAATTGTAATATTTATAGAAATTTTCAATTTAAACTTTTAAACAATGAAAAAGCCCTGAAGAATAAAGAGATACAGAAACTTGAACAGCAATTTAACGAATGCCGTGATAGACTGCAAATTAATTTAACTTTTCTGAAATTTATAGGTAAGATTTCTAAATGCGTGGAAGGTCGACTGAAGATCAGTGGGACTTGTCAGGACAATAAATTAAGATCTTTAAATTTGCATAGAAAGGACCCTGCATTATTTTCTGATAAATATATATTTAACTTTTCTTCTAAGATTTTGTCAACTGCAGAGAAACCACTTTTAAGTTTAGGTTTAAACTTCTGTCTGTTAGTTTGTCGTGTAGACTTTTATAAGTATTTTAGTGCTCTTGAGAGACTAATTAATCTGCTGAAAAACTACGAACCTTATAATTCAGGTATGGAGGCAGTTACCTTTAAGCTAAAACTCCTCGCTTATAAATTCTATTTTAAGTTTAACGCTTCTAAAAAATTTTCATACCTAATCTCGAAAGCCGACATTGGTATACTTAAGTCCCTTAAAATGACTCGTCTCTAATTATTTGTAAACCGAACAAAGGTCTTGGCTTTGTCCTATTGGATAGGGTAGATTATGTCATTAAAGTACTTAATATTATTTCCGACCCTACTAAATTAATCCCAATTTTAAATAGGGACCCTTTGAGCATGTCACTCAATTTGGAAGAAAAATTTAATCGTTTTTTGCGTAAACTTTTAAAAACCGATAAGATTAGCAAAATAACGAAATATACTCCCCTGCAATGCTTTACGGGCACCCTAAAATTCACAAAGTAAATGTTCCAATTTGACCAATTTTAGCAGCTTTTAATACTCATAACTATAAATTAGCCAAATATTTAGCTCCACTCTTAACTCCATTTGCCAGTGACGATTTCATAGTAAAAACCTCTTACAACTTTAAAAACTGGTTACTAAACATTGATGTGAATAACTATTATATGACGAGCTTTGACACTGAATCCTTATACACAAATATCCCTGTAAGTGATGCGATAGAGTTCCTCCTTAACGATATCTTTCAACAGAATCCTACCTTTTATGGTTTTAATAAATCCGAATTTAAAACTTTGCTTACAATGGCTACTCAAGACACTTTTTTTCTTTTTTAATGATACTTTATATCATCAGATAGATTCTCTGGCCATGGGCTCCCCCCTAGTGCTACACTGGCAAACTCAAACCTAAGTCATTTTGAAAAGATTTGGTTACAAAATTGTCCCCCCTCATTTAAACCAATCCACTATAAGAGATTCATGGATGATACCTTTTTACTTTCTTCAAATAAAGACAAAGTTTTACTATTTTTTGACTACTTAAATAACCAATTAAATAATATTAATTTTACAAAAGAGGAGGAGGATTGATGATACTGTGCCATTTTTGGACCTGTTAATTAAAAAATCGAATCCAGAATTTACCGTAAGCATTTACGGAAAGAAAACCTTTTCAGGTGTGAGACTAGACTTCTTCAGCCATGTCCCTTTTATTTATAAATGCGATAGTATTGAAACCTTAATATACAGAGTTATCACCTTAGCCCCACTTTCGACCTTAGGCGTAATGAGTTCAATTTTTTCTTAGAATTTTTTAAAAATAATTACTCTTCTACTAAGTTAATTTACAAATATATAAATGATTTTCTGATTTTTTGTTATAAGCTAATCCTCCGACTTATACAGTACCTAAATGCAATTTATATGTTAAATTACCGTTTTAAGAACACATTTTTATAAAACAACGTACGTAAAGAGTTGAGTTCCCTTTTGCGAGACTGTTTTCCTCAGTTGAGTATTAATCTGGTATTCACGACTACACGAAAAATTACTTCCTTTTGTAACCTTAAAGATCAGAGTCCTGTATCTCTTCGTTGCTTTATCATTTATAAATTTTCATGTGACAGCTGCGATGCTCCTTATATTGGCAGTACTTTGCTCCAATTTTTTGTGAGGACCAATGATCACAGAGGTGTCTCCATCCGTCCAAAAGCTTGGTTGAGTTCACCAGCTTTTTCTTCCATCAGAGATCATTCCCATACTTTAGACCACAACTTTAACTCTAATAATTTTGATATACTAACACAAACCAATTCCCTAACCAACTTACATATTTTAGAAACACTATTCGTTCATAATACTAAACCCTCCCTAAATAGTGAATCTGGTCCTTTTAAGCTGCAACTGTTTTGACCGACACCTTGTGAAGCGATTTGTAACTTACATTTCTCCTTAGATACGTTTGTTAGTAAAAGATTCCTATAAACCGATAAGTTATTGCTCTCCTGTTCCCTGAAAATACTTTGTAATCCTATTATATAAATTAATTTTTTTTAGTTACCCCTAGATAAATTGAATAAATAAATTTTACAATTGCTATGTTTACTTTTAGATTCTTCATTATATAATGGAAACGACGTCCGAGGATTCTAAATTAAATCTAGTTTTGTAAATGGTACGATGTTTAGAGTTTTACTTATATTTATTTCAAAACCGTTTTGTTAGGATTTTGTACTTTGTAGGATTGTACATTTTCGATTTTTTTATTGCTTGATATTATATTCTAGTTATTTCACCTGAAGATGGAAACAGTATAGTTTTCCGAAACGTTTTTGTAATTTTTGATTAAAGATGTCTATGTGGAGGGCTCTAGTCTTGCTTTTCCTGTTAAACTATATATATTATTGTTGGTTAACTGGGTTTTACTGATATGGTTATTATTATATTATATTATATATACAGGTTATATATATATACAGTATATAAGGCATATATATATATATATATAATATGATATTATATTATATATTATATAGATATATATATTATTATTACATATTATATACATATATTATTATTAGAGTATACGTCACATACATATATATTATTGTTATATATTATTATTATTGGTTGGATATATACATATATTATTATTGGTTATATATATTATTATTATTATTATATTAGCATATTATTATTATTATTAAGTTATAAAGATATATATTATTATATATTATTATTATTATTATTATATATATATATATTTATATATATATATTATTATTATTGGTTGTTATTGTTATATATATATATATTATGTTGGTTATTTATACATATATTACATATATATATATATACATATATTATAAGCTAATACATGTTGTTAAAGAAGGATATTTGCATCCTCTCAGCAACAGCTGTTATATATATTATTATTACTGCTATTATATTATATGTATATATATATATATATATATATATATATGTTATATATATAAGATAGCATATATATATTTATATATATATATATATATAAGGTTGGTTACTAAGTGTATATATATATATATTATATATTATATATATTTATATATATAGTATATATATATATATAAAGAGTTATATATAAAGATATATATATATATATATATATATATATATATATATATATATATATATATATATATATATATATATATATATATATATATATATATATATATATTTTTTACTCCGTGTGTTTTGTTTTTTTTTTTTTTTTATATTTCTAGTATATGATCCTAACAGTCAATTTAAGGGGTGACGGACATGATTCAAAAATATATAGGACCAGTTACGTTTTACGACTCCGTCAGTTTTAATTTTTTTTTTTTTAACTAAAGGAATACCCAAGGGTAAACCGCAAAGATGGCAGGAGTCGGGGTCTCTCGGCCTTCCGGGGGAACGACAGGGTAGGACTATTTCCTCCCCTCCGGGGAGGGTCTCCGGAACCCCCGCTCTTTGGTATTTGGGTGTCGCGGGGTTCCTCCGCCTTTCCCCTACGGGGTATGGAAAACGTCCCCCTCTGTCCCCGTCGGCTCGAGCCCCTAAATTTTTTTTTTTTTTTTTTTTTTTAATTTTTTTTTTTATTTTTTTTTTCATTTTTTGTAATAAGCTTTACACGCTGATTCCAAATATGTAATTGGTTTTTCTGTAAGTGTCGTACTTTTCGAGATATTTCATTTATAAAAAAATATTTTTTTTTTTTTTTTTTTTACATTTTTGTAATAAGCTTTATACGCTGATTCCAAATATGTATTTGGTAAGTAAGTGTCGTACTTTTCGAGATATTTCATTTTTAAAAAATTTTATTGATATAAATGTGATTTTTAAATAATTATTTAAAATATTTCGAACTTTTGAATCACGTCCATCACCACTGAAATTCATTGTTAGTATCATATACTAGCAATATGTTAAAAAAAAAAAATCAAAACTGACGGAGTCTTAAAACATAACAGGGCTTATATATATATATATGGAAGAAAGAATATAGTATATATATATATATATATATATATATATATATATATATATTAAGGATATAAGTTATATTATTATTATTTATATATATATATATATATATAGTAATAATGGTGATATTTATATTTGTATATGTGTATATATTTTTAATTTTTTTTATGTACTTTATATTTATTTATATAAAAGCACCCAATAGCTCTCAGTAAGTTAGAGCACTCTCAACAAAGCGAGGTCCTAGGTTAGTAACTGGTCGGGTGGGAGAATGTGAGCTATTCTACCCTTGCGGCTTGCCTCGTGCTGCAGCCTGGATAAAGTTAAGCGACACACCATCTCCTTGATTAGTGGCTCCGCCTGTGAGTGACGGTGTTTATCTCTGGCCATATATATATATACATAGCAAGAAGAATATATATATATATATATATATATATTATTGTTGCTATATATGTATAGATATATATATATATATATATATATATATATATATATATATATTAAATATATAAACAAATATATATATATATATGTTATATATTATTAAGGTTATATAGAGAATATATATATATATATATATATATATATATATATATATATATATATATATATATATATATATATATATATATATATATATTCTTTTCGTTATCCTTGGTGTTTGGAATTAGTTGTAAATCAATCTAACTCCGGTACAGGTTTTGATTCTGGTTTCGGTTCCGAATTTGATTTCGATTTCGGTTTCAATTCAAACTTTGACACCTGGATCGATTCTGGTTCAATTCCATAAGTTTGCGGATTCTGTGATTTCTGGGGTCTGTAACACAACGGATACAAGTCTTTCAATTGTACCACTTGTAATTTTTTTCCCTGTACCTACAAGCCCCGTAACACAAACTTTTTTTAAGACTTGTAGCTACATGTAAAAATTATACAAGTTGCAGACCAAAATTACAAGTTTGGCAACATTTGAATTAGGTCTGCTTTGTGTATTTCGGGTCTGAAGGTTATAGATAATATTTTATTTGATTTGCTATACTGCTTTTCTTTTGTTTTTCGAACATTTTAAGCTTAAATTTTCAATAAAATTATAAAATTCAACCTACGAAAAATCATAACAAATTGGCTTATTTCAAACTGTCAAAATTTGTTTCAGATTATCGATAGCTATATCGATATCACTATTATTTTTTGATAATCGATTTTTTTATGATTATCAACGATTCGATTTTATAAATTTAACTTAAATAATTTTAAAAAGAAAATAAATATTCTGCTATAGTATTCAAAATGAAGTTAAAAAAAATAAAATCATCTAAGGAATACAGAAAATTTCAATAAAAAGAAAAGTTTTAATGTATATGCACTTGCAAAAAAAAATTCCACCCACGTTCTTAGAATTGTACAAATATGCTACAAGTTTTTGTCTTACGTCATCTTTTCTGTAACACAACCTACAAGTTTAAATTTTTGTGTTACGGAATTGGGCTACAAGAGCTGTGATTACACTTGTAGCGACAATTTTCAAGTTGCATTCTTGTGTTACAGAAACTGTACAAGTGTAAGAAAAAATCTTACAACTGAAGGACTTGTAGCCGTTGTGTTACAGGCCCCTGGCTTCACTATTATGGTTTTGTGTTTCGATTCTGATTTTAATTCTGGGTTTTTATTGCCATTTGTAACAAGAGTTTTGATTATGGTTCTCATTTCCTTACCGATTCCTGTTTTCGATTCGAATTCTTATTCCTGGATCCGATTCCTATTAAGATTCCGATATCCGATTCCTATTTCGATTACGGGATTCGATTCCCATTTCAATTCCGGGATCCGATTCTTATTCCGATTCCGTTATCTGATTATTATTTTGATTCGGGTATCTGATTCCTAATCTAATTCCGGGTTCCGACTCCTATTCTGATTCCGAAGTCCGACTCCTATTTTGATTCTGGGATCCGATTCCCATTCCGATTCCGGGTCCCGATTCCCATTCTGATTCTGGGATCCGATCCCTATTGTGATTCCGATGTTCGATTCCTATTCCGATTCGAGTATGCGATATTTAATCTGATTATGGGTTCCGACTCTTATTCTGATTCCCGGACCCGATTCCACAATCCCGGTTTAATAATATAGTAAAGAATAGGTTGTAAAATCTATCTTTAATGGTTAAAAAAAATATATGGTTCTTAAGCATTTATAAAGTAGAAGAAAAAATGATAAATGTAATAAAATATTATTTGATATAAAATAAAAATCTTACTTAAAAGTGTCAGAGCATTGATTTTCAAGTGACAAAGCAATGGTGTGCGTGACAATTTTGCACAAAGAGAGAAAATTTTGCAAATTTTGAGACTGCAAATTTTCAGATTTGTATATTTTATACAAATTTTGTACAAAGTTGATTGATGGGCACAAATATTCGTAAAAAAATATATTTCCAAACAATGAGACATTAATTGAAGAGAAGTAAAGAAATCATTTTGGGAAAAGTTCAAAAGCAATGATACGTAAATAACAGTGTTAGAATATAAGAAAATTTCAGTGAGGTGCACTTCAAACGTCATTAAGTTTGTAGTCAAAGAGAGAGTCAATTAATCTGGGCGATGTCTTGATAGCTTTAAATTATAATTATCTAATACATTTTAAGACAATATAAATTTTGAAATTCATTCTCAAATTGATACAATTTGAGATTTTGTCAACATTTTTAGTCTCTTTTTTTTCTAAAATGTATCTTTTGTAGTATTCTTTTTTCTGACTTTCTCAATTGAAGAATAACTTAAGAAATCTTGAAGAATATATCAGATATTTTAAACAACTTTAATTACTATGCTGAGGTAGAGGTTTTGATTATATTTCCAACTGCAAAGAGTGATTTTTAAAATGAACATATTGTACATATCAACAGAATTGCAAATGAAATTTGCTAATACACTGTCACAAGTTTATGCTTAGATAATAGAAGAGAAGCGAAGTTTAAAGAAATGATGTTATATTAATAAGTATTGTTATAAAACGGTAATAATTTCAGACAATAAATTAAAAATTTATTTTACTTATTGTATTAATTTTTAACTTTAAACCACCATTGATGGAATTGATTTAGCTTCTATTGCAAATGTTGAGATTTTCTAATTTGGACACTTCAGAATATACCAAGCAATATGTTTTTTGTTCTTCTCAAATTAAAAATAGTAGCTAGAAGTTTAATTTACTATTCAATCCAAATGGTTTAGAATAAGTGATTCTGTAAATCTTATCGCTTTCCAAATAAGCTTTTCGATTTAATTAACACTTATATATAACGTTATAGAATCTACTGGATGACCAGGAGAGATACTCATAAAAAAGCACTCAGCATAATTTGTATAGGAGAAAAAATTCTCCACTCTCTTTGCTAATGACGGGGGTTTCTGTGACTCTGCCCTGCCTACTTAAGGCCCTGATGTTTGAGTTATATAATAATTCTTTTTGCAATAAACACAAACTTTCTTCTTTTTCTAAAACATATCCTAAACTTGTAATTAATTTTCATTCCAACTCTTACTCAACTTCACTTTGATTTTCCTGCTTTTTTAATTGTGCCGATTGGTTATGCTGCTGGGAGGGGAGATTGTGTAACATTATCCTTAATATTTGTTTAAATATTTTGGTTACATCGATAAGAAAACGTCATAGCATATTACAATAAGATGTTCATCGTCACAAACAATGTGGGGTGATGAATCATTTCTTATTCTACTACTTTTATTTACCAACAGATACCAAATTATCTTAAATACCTTAACCTATGCAACACATATAATGTCTAGAGATTCATTTACAAAACAAAAATTACAAACAATTCAATAGATTAACTTTTAGCAAAGTATCTGATGAAAAGTTTAAAATAAAAGGTCAAAACCATAAATTTTGAAATGGAGATCCCATGAATAAGGAAGATTATTTTACAGAAATTTTGGATCAGATTTATATAGATAAAGGAAGGCAAAAAGAGCTGATAAACAAGGTAAAAAGAAAGAGTACTCAAGACTGATAAAAACTCTTTTATGATTTTATATACAGAATACACCAAAAGGTTATGAATATATATATATATACTCATATATTATATACTATATTATATTAATATATAATAGTATAATATTATATATATATTATATATAATATATATATATATATATACTTATATTATATATATATATAACCAGTATATATATAATATAATATAATTATATATATATAATATATTTATATATATATATATATATATAATATATATATAGAATATATATATAGTATATGGGGCGTATACATAGGTAGGCTGGGGTAGGGTAGCTTCCTACCCAATATTTTTGAGTCGTTTTAATAGAATAAATTAAATGGTATAATTGCAAACGTTGAAGCTCATACAAAGTGAACCAAGGAAACTAATCAATAAAATTAAATTAAAAGACAGTCAAAGATTCATAAGCACAATTATATAATAAATTCTTTTCTCTCTCTCTTCCTACTCTGTTCTTAAGAGTAAAATTCTAAACTTGCGTACATAGATCTTCATATTTATATATATTATTGCTAGGCCAGGCATAATACCAGTCTACGAGGAAAAGATACAGAAAATCATGGGTAAGAAAATTTTGCAGTCACTTCCAGTGAACGCGTACGAATAAATTTGCAAATTTGTAGTGGAAGCTTGAATCTCTCTCTCTCTCTCTCTCTCTCTCTCTCTTCTCTCCTCTTCTCTTTCTCTATATATATATATATAGTATATACTATCATATATATTATATAATATATATTTTGCCCTGTATGATTATTATATATATATTTATATATTATTATATAAGGATATTATATATATATACTATATATAATATATATATATACTATTATATATATATACTATATATATACACAACTTTCTACCCAAGTATAATCTTCATGGTATGATTTCAGGGTCGCCACTGATATAGTTATATATATATATAATATACTATATATTAATATATATATATATGATTATCTATATATATAGTTTTATATATATATATATTATATATATATAGTCATATATATAAATATATATATATATATATAATATATATATATATTAGTATATATATATATATCCTCTGTTGGGCAAAGGCCAAAGGTCTACCTAATTCCAAGAGAGTCGTGGACAGTTCCCGAAGCAGATCAAATTGGAAGACTTATATTTCCCGAAATACAGTGCTCTAAAGTGTGTAAGTCAAAAGTAGTGCTCCAGACTTTACCGGTGGGGTATGTGCAATTTTGGGCATAGCTGTTAAGTCTGAGGTCAGAGAGTTGGATAAGAAAAGATCAGAATGAGTAGAAATGCGTGTCACACGAGACTTTCCCAATGGAGAAAGTATGCTATTGAAAAAGTTCAGAAGAGCAGTATCCTTTGTAATAACAATATAATTAAGGGAGTGACCTAACAATTCGATTGGTAGGGATAGGTTGGAGTGAGTTAGTGTGAACAGGAGATTTAATAAGACGAAAATACTTAGACTCCACCTTTTCAAAAAGAGCTATGTGAGTGAAACCACCATAGATGTGGGAGGCTTACTCCACCTCTATATAGAGCAACCAAATGGGGTAGGGTAAAGATATTCTGAAGGTGCCTCATGATACCCAACCTCTTTGAAGTCTGTTTGGAAAAAGAAGTAATGTGATCCTTCCATTTTAGGTAAAAAAAGGAAAAAAAAAAAAAAAAAAGAAAAAAAAAAAAAAAAAAAAAAAAAAAAAAAAAAAAAAAAGAAAGAAAGAAAAAAAAAAAAAAAAAAAAAAAAAAAAAAAAAAAAAAAAAAAAAAAAAAAAAAAAAAAAAAAAAAAAAAAAAAAAAAACAAAAAAAAAAACAAAAAAAAAAAAAAAAAAAAAAAAAAAAAAAAAAAAAAAAAAAAAAAAAAAAAAAAAAAAAAAAAAAAAAAAAAAAAAAAAAAAAAAAAAAAAAAAAAACTCGAAAAGTACGAAGAGAGAGAGTGGAGAGGAGAGGAGAGAGAGAGAGAGAGAGAGAGAGAGAGAGAGAGAGAGAGAGAAGAGAGACGAGAAGAGAGAAGAGAGTGGAGAGACGAGGAGAGATGAGAGAGAGAGAGAGAGATGAAGAGAGAGAGAGGAGAAGAGAGAGATGAGAGAGGAGAGAACGAGGAGAGAGAAGACGAGAGAGAAGAGAGTACGTCATTACGCATTGGTGATGTTTTTTATCTATCCGTAGACCTTAGAGGAATGTGACTCACTGGCGCCAAGTTTAAGTCCACGAGAAAAAAAAGAACTCAACAATAAGATAGAGAGAGAACTCAACATCGCAGTAAGATCGACGGAGGAAGAGAGAAGTACGTCATCTACTGACTTGAGCGATGACGAGATAAATACTGCACTCTCTCACGATGCACTTCACGTCTCTCGCACCGCTCTACGCTCTACTGCAGACTCCGTCGACTCAGATGAGCACTCGAAAGAGAGAGAGATACGAGTCGCTCATCTCTGTGCCTTCTTCTGCGTCATCTCTGGATCGCACGTCTCTCTACTCCGTTTCATCCACTTCCATCTTCAATGGTCACGACTGAAAAAAGCTCTATTCTCTATCTGCCCTTCTACGATCTGATGAGTTGAGATGCGATCCCTCCTCATAGACTAACTCTCTCTGTCATTTGTGTTCCATGAACCTCAGAGTATGACACTGACCGTACTCGATTAGTCGCATCTCTCTCTCTCTTCTAGAGATGTCATCAGGTATCGGCATTATCTCATATGTTGGTCCAACATTCCCTCCCGGACCGGGCCCTCTCTGGCCCCTCCCATTGGCATCCTTTCCTCTTCTCTTTCTCTCTCATCTTGTGAAAGAAATCAAGTGATGCGATGAATGTTTTCTTTTTTCTCGTGCTTAGAATGAGAAAGAGGAATCGCATCCTTCTCTCCTTCTCTAGCTGCCTCTCTTTGCTCGACTTCTCTCTGCTCGATCTCTCTCCTTTCGTTTCCGTGTCCGTACTTTAACATTTCCCTTGCTGTTCTTCTCCCTTCTTTGGTTTCTTGTGTTTGACGCCGAGGAGGAGAGCAACCCCTACCTGCGAGAGAGGGAGAGAGAGACGGAACGGAGAGAGAGAGAGAGAGAGAGAGAAGTGAGAAAGGAAGAGGAGAGAGAGAGAGAGAGAGAGAGAGAGAGAGAGAGAGAGAGAGAGGAGAGAGAGAGAGAGAAGGAGAGAGCAGAGAAGAGAGAGAGAGAGAGAGAGAGAGAGAGAGAGAGAGAGAGAGAGAGAGAGAGAGAGAGAGAGAGAGAGGATGTTATCCTTCCATTTAAGGTCACGAGAAAAAAAACACCAAAAATATGAAGGACCGACAAAGGTTTGAATTTCGGGTTTCAAAGATGTTATAGATATGCGATATATTATGTCGAGTTAATAATAATAGAGGAATTAAGTTTTTGAGGGATTTAAAACAACCTAATTCTCAAAGCCGTCCTTCTAGCGTAACTAATTTTTTGTTGAGAGGGACGTCTATCAAAATAAACTGAGTAATGGAATGTAAAGTTGTGAGAATAGAAGTGGAATAAGAGATGGAAGTTATAGAGTGAAGATCATTAATGAAATGTATGACTCTAAAATAATTATGAGTGTACCATAAATTAGTTTTCTATATTACGTATGAACATTTTCATATAAGGTGCAAAATGTTACATATCTTATATTAGTTAAGTTTAGAAATCTGAGTTTTGGTTCCAGTATGTCCAAAATTAAAATTTATCTTTACTCTGTCTAAAGCAGAGGTCCCTAAACTTTTTTTGTCTCGTAGACCACTTGCCATGTTTTTCGGTTTTGGGTAGACCCTGCTGACCGGATGATAAATTTTTGCTAAGGCAATATATATATATATATATTATAATTTATATAAAAATATATAAATATTTATATTAATATAAAATATATTAATATATATATATATATTTTAAAAAAATTAGAAATATTTATTTAGAAAAAATTTCATGTACGGGTAGAATATACATCAAATAAAAATGTATTTATAATATTTAATTATTTATATATATATATTATCATATAGCAAAGTCTATAACATGAACTAATGATGAAATCACTTTCCCCCACTTTGCTTACGTTTCGAGATTTCCTAATTATAAATTAAACCTTGCTTATATGGCAACATCAAAAACTCAAGCCATGGCTACATAAAAAAAACTCGAGTCATGATCGCGTAATTCTATCATCTTTTCGGTAACTACGAGTGGAAAACTAAAATTTTATAAATAAAAATGTATTTAACTTGGCTTTTTCCGGCGCCCAAAACAACGATGCATTGATTCATTATTAACTTTGATCACTTTAATTTGTATAATGCGCATAAACTCCAGTTTATATTTTGAAAATATTTCTTGAAAAGGTTTCTGTTCGAAGATCTCAAGGAATTAGTGTGGTGTGTGTCTACTCCACTATTTGTAATTTATTGACTGGACGAATTGAACATAGATAATCTCGATAGCAGAAAAGTATCCTCTCTACCTCTGCACACTCACTGTTCTTCGCCGATCGCTTCCTAAGACTCGTCTATTGCATGACTTTCTTCTCATCCTCGCTCCGTGCTTCTATGCGTCTCTCTTCTCTTTCCTCCTATCGTGTTACTCGCATGATATTGTCTCTCATTTATGTGTAAGCTTTCTTTACTCTAATCTACGCATTGGCTTACAACTTACACTCGTCTTTCATCGTAAATACTAGCTAATTTTAATTAATTAATAGATAATGCTTAAATAGGATCCACTATTGTTGAACACCCATTTAGTGCTGGATAAAACGCCCCAATTGTTTTTTCTATTTTCATGGACCCTTTGCAGGTTGTTTGTAGACCCCTGGAGAAACTTCTCTATATAGACCACTCTGCGAATCATTTTGCGTCTCCTTAAATCCTTATATAATCTTTTGTGCCAATACTCTCTTGTGCTAATATCTTATACTCAGATATTTGCTCTCCCTTCATTACTCTGTGCTCTCTGACAAAGCCTCTCAATTTTTGTGCTCATCTCTGCTCTACTTCTCCTGCTCTCACGCTTTCTCATTCTTCGTGCTCCCATTTACTCTCGCTCTCATCCTACATATCCTATCAATTGTGTCGCCATTACTCTGTCTTAATAAACTGCCTTCAATAATTTTTGTAGCCACTCTCTCGCTAACAAGCCTCCTAAATATGCCCAGCACCATCAGAGCTGAAAGTCGATTCATTGAAAAATGAGGGGAGAGCAATGAGAACATAGATAATAGTGAGAAAAATTAAGTAATCATGAAAACAGTTTTGCTCTCGCACGCACACGCCACTCTATTTTTGTCTTAATTAAATTATATAATTGGTGCATTGAAATGTAGACTAATATCATTCTTAGAGAGTTTTCGAAATAGATAAAGGAATAGGGTTAGATAGTTAAGAGTGGGGTACTACAGGTTAGAGGTGAACACGTTTCCACGAACATGTAGATCTATAGTTATGTACTCGTTTTCCTAGCGAAGTGGTCAGGTGTGGACATAAACGAAAACGTTTCCAGCTAGACACGCTAATTCACAATCCGTTTCCACGCGCCAACAAAGAGATTAAGCGACGTTTCCGGAAAGAATGTTTTAGTGGATGGGATTGGCTTCAAGCAAGAAAGGAAGTTGAGCAAAGTTTCCAGCAAAAAGAGAAATTGAGCAACGTTTCTAGCAAGAAGTGAAGTTGAGATACGTTTCCAGTAAGATGGGAAATTTAGCAAAGTTTTCGGAAAGAATGGAAGTTGAGTAACGTTTCCAGCAAGAAAGGAAGTTGAGCAACGTGGTTTCACGGACCACGGAAGAATGGAAGTTTGTGAGCAATCTGTTGCCCGAGCAAGAAGCGGGAAGATGTTGACAATGTTTCCGGCAAGAAGCGAAGTTGAACAACGTTTCCATCAAGAAAGGAAGTTCAAATTAGAAAGAAAGAGACGAAAATTTTTACAAAATCAAGGTTTAACCTCGTAAGCGCAACCACGGGAGGAATACCATCAAGACAGTAAGAATTCTTATAGTTAAGCTGAGAGAGACCAAAAATAACATATTTAAATGAAATTACACTATTTAGTGAGCGTTAAATGAGTTGCCGTGACTGGGGTGAGCAGAAGATGGATGGAGTTGAGTGATTAGGCACTCGCGCGACTGCTCAAAGTTAGGTATAGGGAGTCGTGTTTATAAAGGGATATAGGAAGGTAGAGAATAGATCAGCTAGTTTATGAAGGAGTGGCATTTAGATAGGCAAAGCGTTTCTTTATGCTTCCGTTCATCTCATTCATATCATTTTCTTTATATACTGCTTAATTAAAAATGCATTTTTTCATAAAAGTCATTTTAGAGGGTACAGTGATCATTACTTTTCTTATATTACTATCTAGTATATTATTACCTATTTACTTCACTACTGTATACTTATCAATATTGATGTATTTATAAAAACGCTATTATAGATATATAAACAAGTACTTATTATTCTTCTTTATATATTCTTATATCTTCTATTTTCACTACTTGTTCTTACTTATATTTCTATATATATCTTATGTTTCTTCTATTTATTTACTTATTCACAATGGCTTGCTTCTTGGCCTTTTACATATCGGCTTCACAAAGTCTCGGATATAAATAACAGATCTAAAATAACTCAGAGTAAATTCTTATTTCGTGTTATACTCTTTTTAACTCGCTCTGTTCGTTTAATTTATTCGAGAAGATAAAATTAGTTAACTGGGTGCACTGTTAACGAGTTACATTTGTGAGTTATCTAGTAACCGATATTATAATTAATATACCATTTCTCTTTCTTACATATCCTTTAAAACGTTAAATCATCTGTGTACGCTTGAATAGTTGACGAGGTCTGGGAGTTTTACTCTATAATATTATGTCTCATTATAAATGTGTTATAGGGTTTACGGTTCTCTATTGAATTCTGGATCACAGACTCAACTTTTCTCTACCACCACACTCTTCCTACACCGCATCCCCCCTCAATCGCGACATTTCAACTCGCAATAGGCTAGCACCATATAACTCCTTCTATATATTTAATTAGATATATAGAATGCTGATATGTTACTATCCACATTGTATTTGGATTATGCACTATAACTTAAATGTGAAATTGACATAGTAGTTTGTTAGGATAATTACTGTTATTTACAAAAATAAATTTTACTCTCTCTCTCGTGTAATACTCTCTTTAGATACTCTCTCTAGATTACTATTTATATATACTAATTAAACTTGAGACCCAATCCCTTATCTCTAATTCAAACTAATATTGCCGGATCTTTATCTCCTCGGACTTCATTACGATATCCTTACTCGTGAATGAAAAATTACCATACTCCGTAATCTATCCGGTTAACTTAATTCACGTACTCCACTACTTCATTTTTCATAAATTTTACCAACTTACTCTCCTAGACTCCGAACTTTACTATCGATATTAAAGCTCCGACTATTCCGTAATCTACCGATACTTCCATCATATTTCATTTCTAAAATAATAATTTATAAATGTGTAGTATATATATACTATGACTTAGTGATAAGGGAGGGAAGGAGATAGCGGCATGCAGTGGATAGTATAGACTGTTTCGAGGATTTTGGGAGAGAGGAAAGGGAATTTTGGTACCAGAGGATAGTGGAAGGCCAATGATATGCCCCAATATTTAAGAAGGCGAGACATGAAGCGCTGAGTCTATTCTCGCACCAAACTAGTCAGCGGGGCGGCACCGCTAATACTCTCTCTGCCCCACTGCTGTTTCGAGATATATGAAACTGATTTTCGGAGAGGAACTTCACGCAGAGAATGAAGGTTATAATTTGTGAATGTATTGGTTTCTAGGCAATATTGGTCTCTCTCAGCGAGCGCAAGCAGGAACACCAATTATGATTTTAAGCTTGAAGGATGGTGATGAGAAGAGTTAGGGCAGGTGGGTTAAAGATACCATCCTATCTGAGTGCTATTTGTGTAAACCTTAGCTCATTTATTGTGGGTGACGGCCGCGCTCCGCACAACTCGAAGTATTTGTCGCTTGAGTGCCACCTGAACACCGCTTGGAAATCGTTTGGGTTGAACCCACAGTTAAATAAAGAATGATTACGTTTGTCTTTTTGTTTCACAACTAGTAAAGAAGATGTCTCTCGACTCAAACGCGTCCATCTCGCTTAGGAAAATTGGGTGTACACTTTCGCCAATTTGTGTAGAGAGCTGGGAGTACGGCATCGAACGCGCGCACAGTCTTCGGTTCTCTAGCTGTCTTGCTATAATATGTCGCGCCATGAGTTGTATTCGGAGATTCGGTCTTACGCCGCGGACAGGACGTCGCTGCGAGATGAGTTTACTTATGCCATATGCCAGATGACTGCATCGGCTCGAACCCTACTGCGACACCAAAATATACTGCGTTTGACAGATTAATGAGCGACTTCCAATAAGACGGCGCGATAGAAAAAAATAATTTGGTATATAGGTTGGGTGAACATATCTAGATGACAGGATATTAAAATAAAAATTTAAATAGTGTGAGAATTTGAAGGTGTACGATCGCTCTGAAAAAGAGAGGTCGCTTGGACATCGTGATAGAGAGAAAAGGTTGAAGGAAGTGGAAAAAATTTAAGTACCGTGGTTTGTTATTGTAACGTGGAGTCGGAAAAAAATGCGCGGAGCACGATAGTAAGAAGAGGATATAATTACAGGTTTGCGGATGGCACGTGATGGCGTGAATGCTGTGATGGATTTGCTGATAAGAAAACATGTGCATATCGGTTCATATTTAATGGTATCTTAAGACTCAGTATAGCGCAACTCTCGAGTACTGCATTACAATTTACCATTGACGTGCGGTAGATTTTGTTTCTCCGGTATTAAGCTGTCCCATTACCTACTTCGAGAAACAATAAAGTGTGCAAATTTTATCAGCTACAAAGTTATCCACTGTGTAAATATGACAAATATGTCTCTACAGAAGAAAGAAGTAATAATTCAGGAAATTAGGACGTGTACAGCTTGGATTAGAGCCCACTTGATTGGTTGAATAGAGAGACAACAGTTTTTTAAAGGTGGTTTTTTTGGCCTTTCGAAGATATATGAATGAGGAGAGATACCCTGATAGATTCTATGACTGGCAGCCGGAAGGATAAGACATTAAGAATAATATATAGAGACAGTAAGAAGAAGATAGGCTATAGTATTTTAAGGTGATGGATGACGTCTCGATAGCGATCGACGAGGAAGATTCATTGTGATACGTACATAGTGAAGAAGGAAGATATTATTACCACCGGAAAACTAGTAAATCCGCATGGAGTGGACATTTGCCCAGTAAGATACAGGGGCTGTGTCATCCTAATCTTCAGCGCTTTTGGGCTTGATGAAATAGGTGATTTTATAATAATATATAATATTAATATATTATATTTATTATATATTATATATAATTAAATTTATTATAATTATTATATAAATATAATTTATTATATATATATATACTTCTCGTCATGTTTATTTATATTAATTAAGATTCAGCTCATACATGACTAATATTATTCGGCACTTTCTAAACCTATGATTCATTTGTTAATAATAAATTTTAATATAAACATAACTTGTTAACTTGAAAAAATATTATCATTCATATTGCTAAAAATAATTATTTAAATTTAAAATCAATATTAATTAATTTAAATAATTAATAAATAATTAATAAATAATAATAATAATTAATATATAATAAATTAATAAATAATTGATAATTAAATATGAATAATAATTAATATATAATTATTATTATTTTATTATATCTATTATTATTATGGGTTATTATTTAATTATTATATATTATCTATTATTATTCAATAATAATAAATAATAATAATAATGAATATTTAAATAATAAATAAATAATAATAAATAATAATATATAATTATAATAATATAATAATAAATTTAGGTATATTATATAATTGTACTACGTTTCTTCATCATATATAAAATGAGTTATTTGAATATATTACTCGCCATAACATTCACTTAACTTCATATACATACATATACGCATACATACATATACATACTTTCTCCTCTTCTCCTCTTCTCATCTTCTCCTCTTTCTATTTTTTATGTCTTGCTCGTCTCTTCTCTCATCTCTATCTTCAGCTCGCTCTCCTCTCTCTATCACTCGGTCTAATACCTTCCCTGTGATCTTTACCGATAAGACGCGTATTTAATGTAATTGTAATACCAAGGTCATAGTTAACTCTCTCTCTTGTTAAACGGCATAAGGAAATATAAACGGGCCCTGGTATGAGGACTCTTCCTCATATAGAACCGGGTTTGGGGAGATCCCTACCTTTTAATTTATATATATTAGTCTTTTATTATCTACCCCCTTATCCCCACCCTAAATATAATGTATAAATAACAGATAGGACACGGATCCTTTATTTGAGTAGTTATTACAAACTACGAGTAGTCAGTAGTTTTTCAAGTTCTATATATATATATATATTACTTAATATAGTATATGTTATGTAATTACTCATACATAATTTTACTTTATTTCTACTCTTTTTTTATATTTAAATTACCTATATTTTATATCTATATATTGTGAGTATTTATTATGATCTTTATTTTGTGTGTTACTATAACATACGCTATAATTATATTAAATTATCCGTATATAAGGATTACTTTAATATAATTAAGGTGTCAAAGATTTCTAATTAATTAGTTAAGTCAACCTTCATCTTCATAAACTCTCATACTCTACTTCTCTTCTTCTCTCTCTCTCTTTCATCTTCCATTCTCTCTCTCTCATCTCTCTCTTTACTCTCTCTCTTTTCTCTTCATCTCTCTCTCTCTCTATCTCATACCTTTTTCTTACATTATCTCTCTATCTCATCTACTCTCATCTGGCCAAAAGCCACATGCTTTGCTTTCACAAATATATTTAGCTTAATAATTAATATAAATTGATATATTAATTTTTTTTTTATATATAAAGTTTATATGCATTAAATTTCACTAAAAATCTTAAATGCTATGTAAAAGGTAAGTGATGGTGGTATTACTCTATAGGTATAATTGTTATACCTAGGATCCGGACGACGGATTGAACCCGTGCCCAGTGTCTTCCGACTTCATCGCTCTATCGATTGTGCATTATTAATATAAGATATATATTATATATAATAATATATTTATATGGTTCTATATTTATATTTATATAATAAATAAAATTAATTATTAAATAATGGAATAAATATACTAATATAGCTAATATATATATATAAT